>JAHWFP010094886.1:52266-71825 GCA_023313725.1 Lithobius niger | reverse complement strand
ATGAATTCATTTTTCTAGCGCAAGAACTTACCAAGAAAGTATTTTCATAGAGTAGAACAAATTTCCGTATTATTAAGGTAGTAAAATTGTTCTATCCTATATGTATGTAAGTCATACCATCGTCGCACAGTTGCGTCGTGTGAGTCGGTGGTGGCTATTTGATATTTTCGCCTGCGTATACTTCAAACAACTAAACGGTCTTAAAGTGATGGTTATTTAATAATATATTTCTTTATTTTTTTCGCTCAACTTCAAAATTGGTTGCCACCTGTTGGTGAAAATTGTAGAGCAGAAGTGAGAATCTTGCGTTATTACTGCATTTTAATAAAATAAAATAAAGATTTTACGAAATATTAAAAAAATATTTAGGATTTCGTTTTCGTGTGTTGTGTGGAATGAAAGTTGAGATACAGAAAAACTGTAAATGCAGATCATCGTCAATAATTATCTGATTTTTATTTTATTTGTGATATTGAGCTCATTTGACTCTAATTTTATACGCTAATTATTAAAACGTTCGGTTTTATTGTTTTGCTTTAAAATTACACAAAAAAATCTATTCGGTCGGATTCTGGAAGGATTACTTCCCACACACCAAGGGGTGTCTTCCAAAATGAACCATGTTAATTGGTCAAGCAAAAGTAACTTTCGTTACATACGTCAATTTTCAAAGGTGGTCCAAATTGCAAGTCAGTAAGAAAAATTAAAAAACCACAGACAACAAAATCGAAAAATGAAAGCCGATATTGAGGTATGGGCCGAAAAAAATACAGCAGACAAACGCAGACGTGGTCGTTATATTCATAATTTATGTGTTCGGTCTTTAACAGAAGGTTCAACTAATAAGAACATGATTTGCTACTAACTTCTTTCACCAAAGGCGTAAAAACGGTTTATTGTCCATTGAGGATTTTATCTCTTCCGTCTACATTAAGAATTTTATTGAGTTTATTGACTTTTATTGATATTTATTGTTGTTATAAACCGTCGGTTTTTTCCTTTCAGTAGCGCTTTTAAGTTGCTTTTACGATAAGTTGACAGTGACGTTTCACTAACGTGACTGGCATTGGAATGTGTTTTTTAACCTCTCGACTGCAAGATGAAAAACGAGTGTGAGACTGAAGATGGTCCACTTCATTAAGACGTTACATTTGTTTAGATTATCGTTTGTTTTTGCGACCCAACACGCAGAGGGCGCAGTCATCGTAATAGCTAATCCTTTGTTCGCCAGTGGTTAGCGCCACTGACAACCTGAAGCTTGTTGTAAAAAACGACTCGAAATCGAAAACGATCAAATGTAACCCCGCCTAAACAAATACGCGTACTTGATTTAGGTTATAATTTTTTACAAAATCGATTAATTAGACCTATTTAGTTCGACTAAACACGCCGTTCTTGTTTTGAAAGACGCTAAGTAGTTGCGACATCATCTTTGTCGTTTCTTTCCACTGTCTTTACGTTTATGTCTTATGTCAGCGTAAATATAATTGCAAATAGTTCGGGAGGTCTGCTTCTCCTTGAATGAATAATGTCTCGAGCGAGTGGAATATTTTTTGCCAAATAGCCTCGTATACCAATAAAGACCCTACTTTAAATTTCAAAAATCGCTAACGAGTCAGATCATAACATAAAGTCTGTGACGGAAAATATTGCTGTGTTCTGAAGCAGTAATTAGACGAACGTTTAACCTCAGTTGCCGGAATGGGCTTAGGCGCAAGCATGACCTCAGGATTTCGTAAGGGAAGGGTTGGGAGGGGGGGGGGGGGATGAGGTATTTCAAACAACTTTTGCCGGTCAATAAACCAGACTTTATGGGTCGTAAAATATGACAGCTCAAGTTTCAACCCGCTGTCTTGCACCTTTCCTTTGAGGCTACCACATTACGAGACGAGGGCCGTGTACAAACATGGCGGAGCGACTCAAGCGGCGCATGCGCCGTGCTTGTAAATGGCCTATCCGGCGGAAGATTCAATGCGATGATGCTAAAACCCGATTTTTACTACCACGCGAAAGGAAAAAGGAAAGCAACGAAAGAAAGGTGAAATTGTGTTCGAGAATATAAAACGCGAGGCTGTTTCTAAGGAAGAAAGAAAAAGGAGGAAAAAGTGGCAATATATGGTAGTTTTTCCGGCCTTTTTGTTACCGCTGTCAATAGGGTTGAAACGAAGTTCTGAATTGATTTACTTGTTGCACTCATAAAGTTTATATCCTTTCTTACCGGGAGTTTATGAATACTACATGTGCTATCCAGAGGGGCTCGTCGTCCGTCGCTCACGCGTCGCTCACGCGTCGCTCGCTCGGCTATATATACATATATAATGAATGGGATGAACCAGCCGTAAGCCATAAGCCAGAAGCCATACATATATTGAGTGTTATTAAATTGTATGCTTACGCGCTATTATAATCACTGGAACTCGCGATGGACGCTTTTATTGATAAGTTACTTGTCTCACGTTCGAAGTCATTATTTGTACCACTGCGTTGTCCAGAGCGACCTAAGAGAAACATTTTTGCGTAGAGGTAAAAGCCCCGGCTTCTGGAACTGGGACTAAAAGACTAAAACTCATCTCAGATCACTCTGGACAAGGTAGTGGTACAAACAATGACTTCAAGCATGAGACAAGTTAACAATAAAGACATTCAGTGCGAGTTCCAGTGATTATAAAAAAAAAACGGATTGTTCAATGATATGATTTCTGGCGGGTTTCACCCCTTTATAGCCTGTATCCATGTGGTGCGCGAGCGACGGACGACGAGCCCCTGTGGTTCTATCATGTTCGCTTCATATTGCATTGCTCGTCACAAGGGCGTCTGAGAGACAAGCTGTGCGTTTCGTTTTATGGTTCCAGGCCAGTTGATTTACATCGCCAGAATCTGATTTCACAAAACAGTGCTAAACGGCGTCAAGTTTCCGGTACGCACCTGATTTCCACCCCAGTCGGCCTTGGCTTGAAGAAGCAGTCTCCTTTCCCAATACAAGGTCTGTTGCACACGGGTTTGCTGCATGCCTTGACTAATCATAGTAAGAGCGATATTTGTCGCACCTATTTACTAGGAAACAGGCTTTGGACCTATTGTAGGTGGAAGGGATACACATTTTTTTTTTTAAATTCGTATTTACTCTCATTTTAAAGGGACATAAAATCCTTCCGGTATGTCGTGGTGTGACTAGCGTTTGCAACACTTACACAGGTCAGAGTTAAAAGAACATAAATCCTTCCGGTTTATCGTGCGATCCGTTGAGATTGCAGTTGGCAACATTTGCACTGGTTAGAGTTAATGTCGCCAAATCACCTCGCAAGCAAGAAAAAAAAACAAGAAAATGAATGTGTTGGCAACATTTACAAACGTTTGAACTAATGTCGCAAAACTGAGTCATGCAGGAAAGCCAGTACGGATTTATGTCCTTTTAATATCGCGAAATCATCTCGCACGAAAGAAAAAAACAAGCAAACACGAAAATGAATGTGTTGGCAATACATACGTATTATCAATACGTTTGAACTAATGTCGCAAAACTGAGTCATACAGGAAAGCCAACATGGAAGCATGTACCTTTAATGACTTTTCAATACTTGCTAATGTTCCTTAAAAATCAGGCTTCAATACTCACGTGGCTAGGATCTGAGCTTTTTGCCATTCGCTGTGAAGCTCTTTGCTGATCTTTTTCACTTGATTACCGTTAGCACAGTGTATACTTGCTTCGTCGGAATTCTGTAACTATTCATGATTCCAATTTACAAGGGCGACGGTTAGATCGATAAATTCGAAAAATCGTAATTTCGTGGATTACAATTGATCAATTTACGGCAAATTCGAGATCAGCAACAATTTTGGGGCTATCTAGCAACGCGGCAAATTTCATACCAATCTGCCCTTTAGTTTGGGCTCCAGCCACACTACAAAAGTGCAACCAACCAACATTTTGCAATTCGGTTTCCGTTACAAGCTACGCTATGCGCTCTGCCAATTAGTTAACTTATACAATTTATTTTTAACATGGGATATTCCAGAAAACAGTTAAAAGGACATAAATCCTTCTGGAATGTCGTGCGATCCGTTGAGAATGGCGTTTGCAACATTTACATAGGTTAGAGTTAATGTCGCAAAATCATCGTTACTTAATTAAATACGCCCTAAACTTGGCTGAATGACAAGAAATTTTCGCCCCTGATAGCGAGGAAAACCACAAGTTCATAAAAACAGGTCACACAAATTTAATTTTCGACGGAAATTAAATTTATATGTCCTGTTTTTATTAATTTGTGGTTTTTCTCGCTTTCAGGAGCGAAACTTTTCTTTTTAAAACTTCGGTGTAGAGCCACATATTGACCGAAGGTGCCTAAATGACTAGCTGCAAATACGAGATCCACGACCACTGTGGCGTTATTGCATCTGTTGAAGCATTTGTTTGCTCCAGGTCCTATGCTATTATATTTTTTGCGCCTTCTTGACGTAGGCGGTAGTAGAGACATTCCTTCTGCTGAAGCGCCAATTGTTCACCGATTTACACAGCTAGTTGGCTAAAATGGTCCGTGTAGTAATTAGAAAACAATGGGCCGTAACCTGTGCTTATTACATCCTTTGAACTTTTACACCTGCCTGCAACTTGTGAATCCGTTTATACGACGTGCTAATTACATGCGTTAAATTTTGTGCTCAAGGTTTTTATAATCATGTGGGTTTTTAATTGCGGAGGAGCGTACTCTTGTACAGGTGTGTGCAAAGGTGTTGTTAATCTTCTCACCTCGAATGGGAGGAACCCAACGACGAAAGAAATATATTTTGGAAGCAGACGAATAGGGCGGTGCTATAGGACTAATCTGGATTAGCATAATTACGTCTTATTATTATTATTGTTATTATTTTTATTTTGTTGTTCTGTTCTGTCTGGAAAGTGAACTAAATATACGTGCTTTAAGTAATGAAAGAGTGTTTGTTGGTCGTGTTGACCCACTGCAAAAAAAAACTACAAAAGAGGAAAACGGTGTTGTAATTTGACGCTAGTTTAATTATCGGGTGAAAACATGGTGTGGAACACTTTTTTCTTTGATAGTGAAGTCTTCCGTTTAATGATCTCATAACAGGTCCATGAACAAAGACATGTCAATTTCCAATGCCAGCCATAGAGTTTTTTTTTTTATATATATATTTACTATGTACGACCAGTAACGGAATAATTTGGGAAATTATTGGAAAATTATTGGATAATTTGGGAAATTATTATAGGATTGAGAATTGGCATGGCCAAGCTTTGTGATGCATTATTTTATTATTATATAAGAAATATTGACAATGATACCCGGCATTTCCCTTCACTAAGTCTTGTCCCTCACGTTTTGGCGATGCCATCGGGGACCATCGTGTCCCTGGTAGGTCTAACCTTGGTGGTAAGACATTCGTGACCCGAACCTCATTCCGTCAACCCTTCCTTTAAATCCGAGCCATTGTCTTCGTTTAAACTTTTAAACTTTTGTAATTCATAAGTTTTAGTTTTAATTCATAATTTTTAGTTTTATGTCGAATAGAAGTACGCATACCTCAGGTCCTTGCTATGCCGATTGCATCTGCAGCAAATTTTTATTTTTTAAAGTTTTATTAATAAGTGTTTTTAAGATTGTACATTTGACTTAGGATGATTTAACCGGCATTTTTATTCCTTTTTCCATGTTTTTATTGTTTCTTTTTATTCATGTTAGCTGCTCCTTTAATTTAGGACTGGTATAAGTGGAGGATGAGCTCCCTTCTCTGTCCGATACAGTTTCTTTGCTGTATGAATGAATTTATTATTTATATTTATTTATAAATAGTTTATGAATTTCGAGATTTTGATGTGCATTTTTTTAGGTAGGTTTAAAAAATGAAAAAGTGATGAGAAACACTTTTTCTATGCAAAATTTTTTATGCTGTTAAAAAAAATAATAGCGTGGAAATATTGTTCTACAGGGTAAAAATATTACGTGACGTCATACATTGTATAACTCAGCTCCCTCCCTTGCCCGAAACGGTTACACTTCGCGTATCCCTCCCCCTTTCCCGTATTTCGTGACATTTACCCCCCTTTAACCGACGGTTGAAAAGAAAGAAAAATTCAAACAAGGTTTGAAAAGAAACAAAATTGTGGGTACCAGTGTACCGAGCGGCGGAACTCTGGCCGAATCCATATTGACCGTTTTTTTTAGACGTTAAACGTAATCACGACACACGCTAGTTCGTCGCACACCAAGACGATCAAGACACACGCTAGTTCGTCGTTCGCCAAGATGATAAACGATAACACCTATCCAGATAAAATATGTATGAGAATGACTTCTTGTAATTGGTCAAGTGGTTAAGGGGTTAGGAACCTCTAAACGACCAAATTGATAGTTTTACGTTGTTTTAAACATTTTTATTATGCAACAATGCCAAACTGAACATAAAATAAATCCGTACGTCTGCAGTACTAATAAGACATACTAACCGTATGAAGAAAGGCGACTGCTGTCCTCAAAAGTAACGAAAGCCAAAAAAAAAAAAAAAAAAAAATGGCCCAGAAACTAGATTGGTGTTTCCATCTTATAATTACTAAGAAAAAAAGTAGATTTCATCAATTTGGACCAAAAATATCTGATATCTACCCCAAAACAAAACTTGTTAAAGATTCCTGCCACGCTTTTCGGCCGTGTGCAAAGTCGTGATATCAAACGCCAAGCTCTTTCGCCAAGCTAATCCCACCGACTAAGACTTCAAACGCTAAATGAAATAACTGAAAATTACGCAGTAAGCAATTTTCATTTATTTCATTTAACCTTCGAACTATTACTCGGTGGGATTAGCTTAGCGAAAGAGCTTGGCGTTTGATATCACGACTTCACACGGCTGAAAAGCTTGACGGGAATCCTTAACAAGTTTTGTTTTGGGGTAGATTTAATCTACACAGTTGGGGGCAGTACATACCCTTTCAGCTATATTGGCCAGTTCCGGAGACCTTTAGGTTGAAGATAGCTGGACCAAGGAAGTGCCCTGTGTAGAAATGAGTATCTACGCAGTAGTGTTGCGGTTGTTGTTTTTACTTAAGGGAGCCGAGCACAAACCGGGTTATCTGCCCCGCTGTAGACGACGAAAGGAACAATTTAGCTGGAGAAATTCAAGCAGAAAATGTAGGCTCTTCTTGCGCAGTAGTGAAGCGCTCTACCAACAATCACAACGAAGATGTTAGCGCAACCAGAATCGTTCATATTAATCCACTGAAACGATCACGTTAGAATTAGAAGCTTACACCACCTCTGCCAACAAAAATCGTGCCATGAAGACCACAGAAAACTTCCCCATCATGCAAAAATGGCACAAATTATTTAAATCACTTCAGACTTATATTTTATAGTTTTTCTTTTCTGACACGTCACCACACGTAACGTCATTACAACATGGCGATTCTGTAGTCTTTCACGTTTGTCTTGTCAAGACGTGTTTTTACCTTGTAAGTTCGCTATTTTTATTCGTTTCTGAGGTCTCTCCCATTCATATTTCATAGCTGTCTGTGTCAGTGTCTGTTTGGGTGGCCACAACCGGAAGGAGGATCCCTGGTCGAAAATTAAAACAATTTTTGTGTGTGTACTTGAGAGGCTACTGGCCCATTCATTTATGAATTTCTCACCCGCAAATTACTTAACAAACAACAACATTTCCTAACAGTTATCTCTCCAACCTCCAAATGAAGTCAAAATTGACTTAATCTTAACCCATAAAACTGTAGTTGCCACTCTTATGCCAGCGATGGCCCAAATACGCTTTAAACAATGCTTTAACAATGATAAAAACAACAATATCTTTTCCGGCAGAAAAAAAAAAAAATTTGTCGGAGGAAACAATGCAGAAGCAATGGTGTAACAATAATGCTGCAAACAACAATGTCTTTACAAACATGCATTGTACTTGGTTTCATGAAGTCACGTAATCGGGCTTGAGTGAAAAAAACGAAAAAAATATCTTGTCTGCTCCCGGGTTACAGGGCTTTGAAAGACATAAAAAATGCGCAGTCGGATTCAGTGCGGAAAAAAGAAACCAGGCCACAGGTCGTGAAAGACACCGTCTGCTCCCGGGTAACGGAAATGAATGAATGATGGATGGTAAAATGAATCACAAGATACATGGATTGAGTGAGCGAACCAACCTAACCGCAATTACCCATCTTCAAGAACCGGAATTATTTAAATTACACATTTCACTGTTATGGGGCAGTTGTCCTCCTAGAGTTGCCCGTCTTCATGACGGGCTTTACATCTAGTCAATCAATAACAGATTTGTTTCGGATGACTGATACTTCAATATTTTTAATCTGTAGTGTATGCCACTATAAGCCAAAGTCTCAAAGCAATCGGCGTGGCGTGGCTTAGCTTAGAACGAGCTACAATAACTTTAACTTTAACTTTGCAACGCTTTTTTAGGGTGGTGAGGTGATTTAAGGTACTTCAACCCAAATTGGGTTATCTGCATTGTTTTAACATTGTCTTCAGGCAACAAAGCCACTGAACCATACGGCGTACACTGAAAGTAAAGACCAAAGCGAAAGTGGTAGACTTCCAACTTTGAAAGTCGTCCACCAGCGACAAACGCATGGATCGCTCAAGAGAAAAACTGGAAGGAAAAGGGACGAGGAGGGAGGGGAGAAAAATTGGAGTCCAATAGATGCCACCAGCGATCTAACGCACGGATCGCTTAAGAAAAAGGCAGGATGGAAAAGGGAAGGAGGAGGGAGGAGGGGAGAAAAAGGGGGAATCCACTACATACCACCAGCGAACAAACGCACGGATCGCTTAAGAAAAAGAGAAAAGGGGGGGGGGGGCGGGCGGGAAAAGGGACGGGTAGGTAGGAACAGGAAAAGAGAAAAGAATGAAGAAAAAGGGAAGGGTAGGTTGGAATGGGAAACAAAACTGCGGCCTAAGGGTATGCGACGGGGGTGAAGAAAAAAGGGAAACAAAACCTGGGGCAAAACAAACCCCGAGCAAAGCCAGGTACTAAAGCTAGGTATATATAAAGATTACAAAACAAAAACGTCAAGTGTGCCGTAAAAAAAGAGGTTATATGGTTGAAATTTCATTTTACTTGTTAAAATGTACACGGATAAAAATTGGTGATTTTTAATTAAAATAATCAAATATACAATTCAGAAAATTGCATCTGTTTAAGTGCTGTTGTGCTTTACGTAACGTATATGATTGGTAAATCACAACAGCACTTAAACAGATGCAATTTTCTAAATTGTATATTTGATTATTTCAATTAAAAATCACCAATTTTTATCCGTGTACATTTTAACAAGTAAAATGAAACCTCAGTCATATAACCTCTTTTTTACGGCATACTTGACGTTTTTGTTTTGTAATTCGTGTACCTTTTTTACGGCTATGGTGTCGCGCTATAAAGGTTTATGCAAGCAGTTGATTGTTCCATGCATGAAGAATGGATCTGGAGTTTGCTGAGTGGTATTGTTCCCTAAATACAATGGTTAAAACAATGGTTAAAACAATCAAGATGATCGTTTCGGGTCCCGTAACTCCGGAATGGATGGGCCAATCGAAAAAGTGGTCCCTGTAAGGTTGAAGCCCAGGAAAATTTCTGGCTCAGATCATGTTTCAGATTTTAGGTAGGTGCAGTAGTTTTTTCTGAAACCGTGTCAGCCAAGAAGAATAAGAAGAACAAGAACCAGAACAACAACAACAAGAAGCGAACAGTTTTCAAATTTACGTGTGGCTTCCTACGTTTACTCTTGCACGGAATTGCATAAAAGTTGGTGTAAAGTTTGGAAAAGTTGCTATGTACTATCTGGCCAAGTTTGGGATGTTTACGGATTTTTTGCACTCGTAGTGGAAGAAAACGTAGCGTCATACAGTCAGTTTTCTGAAAACATAATGTGGAACAAAGTATAGAATAGAAATAGCGTAGTACAGTAAGCTACCTACATTTATGCTTACGTTTAATTCAAGTGACATGACAGGGATTCGAACTGGGGAACCAGTCCATCCCAGACTACCATACCGCCTTTATCGATGTGGCCACTTTTCAACTAAATTATAAAATTACATAAATATGTGTAAACAAAAAATGTGGGAGTGGGGAATAAAAAATGTTTTTATTGCTGAAACAAGCGAGTTAATAGTACCATTATTTTAATGATAATGATATCCTAGCAACATTCGCACATTTGTGTATATCGTAATCAAGTTGAAAATAATCACGGTACAATTGTAATGGATATGGATTTTTTTGTTGTTGTTTTGTTTTTGCTTTGTTTCGACGTAGATTCAGCATGGCAGCGCCCAGCAACAAGGGAACAGCTTGGTAGCCATAAAACGATCCGTTTCTCATTTTATAGACGAGTAATAATAGGTCATCAAAATGTTAGGTCTTACTTGTTGAATACAAGGCAGCTTCGATTATCATTGTGGAAATCGCTTTTCAATTACTGCCATTAAAAACGCGTTTAGAATTAACTTTGCATTCGGTGCATAACAAGCATGTACTGCCTGACTTGCTGGCTATGCATAATAACAATATGCTGCAGGGAAAAAGGAATATAAAACTGATTTTTTACTACAGGACAGCCTAGACGGTTTGAATGTAAACTCAAGTTTGAAGTTCGCCATTAAAAATTTTAAGATTGATGACAAGAGAGCCTTTGAAGTGGTGGTGGGCGTGATTGATTAGGAATCGGGGTTCGTACCAGTCCGTCCGTGAGAACCTGGAAACGTCTTGGAAAATATAAAATGAAGGACTAAACAGGACGGAAAGCCAAATAGGCTCGAGAAGGGTTAAATAAATGCGGATGCAAACCTATTTACGTTGCCTTTTGAACTTAAATGTCAGATTGCTTGTCTGAGCGGGCAATTGGATCCACGACCCTTGAATCCAAACCCAGAAGTCCTACCTCTGAGCCGATACCGACATGGGTCAGCGGTAGGATTTCGGACTTTGGTTTCACAGGTCGTGGATTCAATTCCCCGCTCAGGCAGAAGTCCAAAAGTCAACGTAAACAGGTTTGCATCCGTTGAAGCCTGGAAAATTGCTTGAAGAACACGAATTGAAATGTTTTGATTCCTGTGGCGTACTCCTGGAAATCACCATAATAGAAAACATTGCTTCTGTTTTCCGTGTGGACCAGGTATGGATCATCATCAGTGTGCAGTTTTACGTTGAAACAAATTGAAAAAAAACAAAAAAACACAGAAGAAAGAACGTAGAAACAAACGTGACATATTGTGCACAATAACTAAACATAAAATCGACGCGCCAAAACGAATTCTCAAAACAAATTGCAAATCAACTAACACAAATAAAAAAAAAAAAAAAAAAAATCCAATTACCTAAGGCGATAAACAAGGCACCTTCGATGTTCCTTTTAAACATTAAGAATTAAAAACACTTGTCAATCAGCTGGAATGTCTTTTAAAGCCAAACAGGCCTCACAGGCATATAGGAAAAGCATCACGTTTCGGGTTAAATCTAAGTCGTTATCAAGAGTGAACAAGATAATATATAGAATAAAATAAAATTATTTAAATTTCTTTCTATCTTTTCTTTCTTTCTCAGATTAATGTCTTGTATCTTGTTTCCTCACAAGACCAGTTTTTAATTCAGACTAATTGCTTTGTTAACCCTTTACCCTTATGATTTCTTCTTTATGTAACTTAAAGGCCCTCAAGCAATGGCCCTCAATCTAACACGGAATTTTATGATTCAAAACCAACAATGTTAGAGATATCTGCTTTTAACACCGAAGATAAGATAGAGCTCCGTAACAGCCAGTATCATGCACATTGCACAACTAAAACCACACTACTTTTCTAGAGGATAACCTCCCGTCTTCAGGTAAAAATAAACACTAAAACATTTTTAAAATTCATGGCAGTATCTGCCGAGTCACCAAGTCTATAAAAACGAACCATTCAGGCATGGTCCAGGCCTAAAACTTTAAAATATTTAAAAAATATTTTACATACCAATTGATACTACATGTTTCTAGATGGGCGCCCGGAAGTAGACTCTAAAGTTTTAAAGTTTTAGGCCTGGACCATGCCTGAATTGTTTGTTTTTATAGACTTGGTGACTGAGCAGATACTGCCATGAATTTTTAAAATGTTTTAGTGTTTATTTTTACCTGAACGTAGTGTGGTTTTAATTGTGCACGATACTGGCTGTCACTCTACCTTATCTTCTAAAAGTGCTGAAACTTCTCAATTCAACACCGAAGGTCACCACACGGTGGGTGCTATCAACAAGTTAGGGATGGCTCGGTAACCGAAACCAAAACAGAATTTTCGTTTTTTAATAACCGAAACCGCCACCGAGTCGGATTTTGTGTCCGTTTTTCATGCGGCGTTCGAAAATTCAAAAATTGATTGGTTGTTTTAAATTTTTAAATAATTATCATTTTCTACAAATAAATGACAGCAAAGCTCCTCATCATTAAAAAAGGGTAAAAAGTAGCAGAAAATGGTGCCACAACCAATGACGCTGCTGAAAGTGAAAGGAGGAGCTAGTTGGAAGCTAGTAACAGCCTATTACTGTAACAAAACAAAACAAAACAAAAAAAACTACAAAAACTGGATTTGGGGGAAGGTGCGAAAACCGAAACCGCGGATTTGTGGACACATAAAACCGGAATCGAAATCAAAAAGTGAATCCCTCATCCCTAATAGAAGTCAGCTTCTAGTAGCGTATGTAATTTCTGACGCCAATGTGTGATCCAGACGACAGCTTAGTAGAGGCTCCGGGGAGGAGTCAGTTCTTCCCCTAGGTGTTCTCTACTTCTTCGACCTTCGTATTATTATTGTTATTACGAATGTTGGAGTTACTCCCCAGTAGTTCTTCTTTCAAAACTTTGAGCCAGGAGGCAAGCGTGAAAGGAAATACTATAATTAATTTTAAATTTATTATTGATTTGTTGGTGCAGCCAACCGCAGGGCGTTGAGTCCCTCCTATAGACCAAAAGGTATATTTATTAGGCAGTTGCTCGAGTTGCCTTTGTAATGTTGGTGAATTTTAACAGGCAGAATACGACCAAAACAATTAAAACTTTTAATACGAAGCTCAAAACAAAACAGATATTCATAGATCTTGGTGTCCATCTCTCGACAATTTTAAAATTCAAAGACCACTGTAAGCTTGGTTACAGTGGTTCTGTTAGCAAAAACTAAACAAATTAGCCATCTTGTTAGGTACTGGTTTGTATCTGGAGATGAATTAACCCTATTAGCTACACGCCATGGCTGTTTGCTGTGACGTGCATATCACGTGACTGGACTAGTCCAATCAGACGACCAAACAGCCGTTGTTTTCATTCGTCATTGGCTAACTCATGGTTGACGTCACGGCAAACAGCCATTGCGCATGGTTTAGCTATATAGGCATTTAAGCATATGTGCGACCAATTGTGGTTGTGGAGTATGCAAGTCCGGTTTGGTGTCCTTATCTTGTTAGGGATATAAACTAGTAGAAATTGTGCTGAGGTCTTTCACCAAATATCAATGTTGAAGGGGCTCATCGATGTGGATCCTGGCTTATATTTTGAGGTGCATGAAACACATACTCGAGGGCATAATCTCAAATTAAAGGTGAAAAAAAAAACAAAAGAAACTACACAAAATAATTCTTTTCGAACAGGGTCGTTGAAACAGGGCCATGGAACAGTCTTCCACCGGAACTGCTTGAAGCAAAGAGTGTAAACGGACGGCACAAGCTTAGGTACAAATACAATATGAGCATTTCAGTGGCACTTAGTAATTGAAACTAGCCGCTATACATCTTTAAATGGCCATAGAACGGTTTCTATTTAAGCTAAACAATTTCGGTTAGGATTGAATATTTCTGAATATTTTTAGCATGTCCATTTCGGGCTATTAGAGGGCCCGCAACAGACTTTGAATTCGAAAGTCAACATACGATTTTGCCGCTTCGCCATTACCTCTTCACCTGTAAATGAGCATAGAACGGTCCCTATCTAAGTTAAACAATTTCGGTTGGAATGACGGAAAGAATAGGTCTCCACCTTTCAAAAAATGCTAAACATGTCCATTTCGGGATATTAGAGGGCTCACAATAACACTTTGAACTGTGAACAACCAATTGAAAAAAGGAGTGTTCATGCGAATTAAGGGTGATGTCCTTTAAATACGATTTTGGTATTCAAGCGTTACTTTTACGTAAAAATGTATATCTCTTTTCCTGTCCAGAATTGTGTGCTGAATATTTTTGCTTCATATTATGCTTTTGATTTGTTGACGGTTAAGGAGTTACAGCAAAAAAAATATTTTTTGGGGGGTGGGGGGCACCATTTGGAAATTTCCTAAATTGAGGTGGCTCCCCCTCTGAAAAACTTTACATTGGCCTAAGGTACTCACATGAAAATTGGCGTATTCCAATCAAAGTATGCACAATACTTCAGTGTACCACATGTACTATAACACAAAAGACTTAAGAGTTAGAATTTTACTTATATTTTACATTGCCTGAAATTATTAACTTTCTAGTAAAGTAGCCGCAAGCAGCAGTTCAGAAGAGAAGCGTTCCAGTGGCGTTAATAACGGAGTGGGAGGGGTGAGGCATACAAATCCTTGGAAAAATCTATTTATTCGCTATTTTCTTCAAAACGTATTTTTATGAAGTCACACGCTGCGTAAAGCAATAAATATAATCGTACAATAAAAACAAACTGGTCTTAAACGTTTTCTGGCAGGGAGCGTGCATAGGGGGCATAACCCCCCCCTCCCCCCGCCCAAATAACATTTTATTTACGCCACTAAAGCAGTCCCAGGAGCGACGGTACTTTATCTGTCATTTCCTGTTTTCAAATTTGCTATTTTTTACGGTTGTCAAAAAACTATAAATAAAAACTAGAAAAGACGAAAACTTTTAGTTATAGCCTAGCTTTTAGCTTCTCCGTTTGTTAAATTGCACTGACATTTCCATATTATGACTTCTGAACGTATTCAAATTAATTCGAACTTATGCTTAAAAATAGATGATAAAGTTGGCGAAGGAGACAGAGTTAATGTTCACAAACTTCGAGTCGGCAGTCAAGATGTTTGATATTTTAAGTTATAATTCTTATCTGTTGGGGCCCCATGGAACTCCCAACCCACCCAAACACATTCCTATGCCGCTGGGCATTATTTCATGAAATTGAAAAAATTCTCAAAATTTGTGGCAAAAATTGCTGAAACTGAGTAGTTTTACACGGCTGCGAGGGACTTAGAGCCGCTGCAATCTCGGACGCCATTCTGAAATTTTAAGCTTTCTTCCCCCCCCCCCCCCCCCACAAAAAAAAACAAAAAACAAAACAATGTCATCTTGACGTAATTCTCGCGTATTGGCCATGTGCGGGATATCGTCGGGATATTGCATTCCGAAATGAAAAAAAAAAAAAAAACACCAAGCGCCCCGCGCAAGGTATTTTTATCAACTTGAATACACAACAAATGACTGAGAAAAATGATCTATACTTACAGCTAAGTTCGAGTGTTATTTTCAACGGGAATGCCACGTTGCAATAAAGACAAGATGGAGGGACAAAGGCAACAAAAATTATCTGATAACACCACACGTGGTCAGTTATCAGTGGTAACTTATCAAGAGGGATTGCCACCAAATGACAGGCTACAGCATCTATAGCCATTTGCCGCTATCTAGTTCTGTCCAGCCCTTACTTTCAACAAGCGAAGGAACACACAAATAAATTTCTCTTTATGAAACAAACAAGCCACGTGCCTCCTTAATTATTGAGTGTAAAGTTGGTGCGTCCACGTGCACCACGGAGAAAGCAGTGAAGTTAAGCCTAACGACATCGCGGGCGCTTTTTGTCAGCTATCGACCGATTTAAAACGCAGATTTTTGAACCGCTAGATGGGAGCCATCTAGTGACAGTGATATCGTTAACCTTGACCGCTTGTCCCTGGTGCACGTGCACACACCAACTTTACATTCAATAATGAGGCACGCGGCTAGTTTGTTGTGCAAAAAGAAATTTCTGTGCGCATTCCTTTGCTTATTAAAATGAAGTGTTACATAGAACTAAATAATGGTAGACGGCACTAGATGCTGCAGCCTTTCAATCGGTGAATAGGCACCTTTAAAGGGACATAAATCCATCCGGTATGTCATGCGACCCGTTAAGGATGGCGTTTCAACATTTACCCAGGTTAAAGTTAATGACCGTGTTGGCAACATTTACATACGTTTGAACTAATGTTGCAAAACTGAGTCTTACAGGAAAGCCAACAGGGACTCGTGTGCCTTTAAACATTTTTTGAGCTACAATACTACTATTATTACCGATGGATAGCTTTCGAACAAGTTGCTTGAACCAAATACTGAAGTTTAAAAATCCGTGTAGACTTCGATAAATTGTTGGGAAAAAAACAGGATAATTACGCGTATTTCGTATTAAACAAAAACGGAAACACTGGAAAACTTTACTAAATTTACGAAAAAGCGGAAATCCGCTAATCCACGTAAATCCGTGGAAATCCGCGGAAATCCACGAAATCGGAATTCATGTGTGAATTTTTCACTTTTCGAATCATTTGAGATCCCCATTTGAAGGCAAGTTATACCACACGCCATGGCTGTTTGCTGTGACGTGCACATCACGTGACTGGGCTAGTCCAATCAGACGGCCAAACAGCCGTTGTTCTCGTTCGTCATTGGCTAACTCATGGTGACGTCACAGCAAACAGCCGTTGCGCATGGTTTAGTCCGGCTTTAAATGAACAGCGCCCATTCGACCGAGAGTTTATCTCGATGAGAATAAAGTCATCCAGTCAACTAATCCATAACTTTTCAACCCGAAGAATTGTTATTTTTACGGTCTGTGCAGTGCACTGAAGTGTGTACATCTGAATTTCTCCTAAGTTCTTGTCCTAAAACTGACTCTATAATGGCTTCCATAACTTTGGCAACTTCCCGATAAACCCGTCATTAGGCAAATATTACCGCCGACTTGCTTAAATTATTTTTCCTCGGTGGGGAGTAAATCCGGTAGGGCGGACGAACCCGACCGCAGGAGGCAAAAAAAAATGTAAAGCTCGGCTGTAAAACGATAAAGCCGATATTAAGTTGCATTGCCTGGTGCAACAACACCGGTTAAACCCTCCCGTTTCCTTATTTCGTACAATTTGTCGCTATTTTCTTGCTATGGCTGAACGAGTGTTTCCTTAAGGAAACTTCCATTTAAGCTATCTTTGAATTCCGTTGCTGCACGTGTGTGGCCGGAGTTGGAAACGTGAGGTTTTTCGTATTTCTAGACTCAAATGTTGGTTGATCGAGGGGGTCCTACAGCATCCAACCGAACGTGTTTCAAAATTTGGGTTTTTTTATGCGTGTGTTTTTCTCAAATGTCGTATTGTATCAACAAATTGGGTGCTTTTTAGTCTTATAAAGACTCGAGTTCCTTCACCATTTGCTTGAGAGGGCGTGAAAGAGCCTCGGCCCCAGGAACTGCCAGGAAGTTATAAGGACGGCAGGGCTGTATACTACAGTACCGGCCAGAGCTTTGATGAAAAATAAACAAGATCTCTGTATTAACTGAACAATCTGTAATCCTGAAAAAAGGATTAGAGCTCTATGCCCATTCTCACAGCTGTCAAGGAACACGAATAAAAACGGATTAGAGTTCACTCGAAGGCAACGAACTATAATTTGAACTCCAATTCCAGGTAACAAGGATAAGTTTTACTCAATGGTTATGTCAGAAAGTGAACACTGTTTGTATTTGAAATGTTTAATGTTTGTGCATGTGCATGCACTTAATTTGTGTATTAAACTGGCTTTTTCAAAATTTGTCTGCGTTTTACATTTTAAGTGTGATTCTTGTGAGTGGCTATATGTGTATTTTGTGTGGAGGCTGGCATGTTACAATCCTTGTTCCCTGGAATTGGAGTTCAAATTATAGTTCGTTGCGTTCGAGTGAACTCTAATTCCGTTTTTATTCGTGTTCCTTGACAGATGTGAGTATGGGCATACGAGCTCTAATCCTTT
Source organism: Lithobius niger (assembly GCA_023313725.1). NCBI lineage: Eukaryota > Metazoa > Arthropoda > Chilopoda > Lithobiomorpha > Lithobiidae > Lithobius > Lithobius niger. The sequence continues at coordinate 53,807 of JAHWFP010094886.1, read as the reverse complement.
TTTCTAAACGGCGAAGCCGTTTGTTATTCAGTTAATTTGTTGGCTTTTTTCTCTTCAAACAAACAAAACAATAGTCGGAGCAAACATTTACACAAAACGAATGCAGCCCAAATGCAGGAATCTGTACTCCAGCTCCGCTTCTAACCTTTTTAGTCATGACGCGATCTGCATCCAATTGTAAATGCGTCTGGTGTAACTCATAATGAGCACAAATCATGAATAATAATTTTTTTTTTGCCAGTCTTAGCTGACGTGAGCTGCGTACGAGATGTGATTCAGTTGATAAATCTGTCGTTGTTCAGCTCGTGTCCTGCATTTCACAGCCCAGTGATGAATCTGTCCAAACTCTCATAACTCCAAAAGTTGAAGACGACCACTCGGGATGTATAAATGCGTCAGAGGCATTCGGCGATCCGGCTAATTATCATCAAGGCGAAGTTCCGTGTAGCCTATTCTTGTTATTCAGCGGCTTTGTCAGATCGGAAATCTGCATAGCCTTACGTGACCTGTGTGTTATAAACACTAGCACTTTATGAGAAAGTTAGTGTCGGTTGTGTTTCATCCTTTTTGCTGATGAGGTCATGTTTGGAGTCCACCCCAAAAAAAAACTTTAAAAAAAACTTTGGGTCGTGCCGTAATTTTAAACAATTTGCCTAGCACTTAGAGGGGCCGAGAGTTACTTCCGAACGGCAGAATGATAAATTTGTTCGCGTATTCTAGTTGGCATGACATTTGGATAGTAACTTAGCCATTTAATCAATAGTTCAGCTATTTGAAACATCAACAGCCCTGTCAAAAGTTGATGATGAACACAACTGAATTTTAAGGGGGATTGCCATCAAGTGACAGCTTCTATAACCATTTACCGATATCTAGTTCTGTCTAGCCCCTACTTTCAACAAGCGAAGGAAACACACAAATAAATTTCTTTTTACGAAACAAACAAGCCACGTCCCTCCTTAATTATGGAGGGTAAAGTTCGTGCGTCCGCGTACACCAGGGAGTAAACGGTGAAGTTGAGGCTAACGAAATCACGGGCGCTTTTTTTTTTCCAGTTATCGACCGTTTTGAAATGTAGATTTTGGACCGCCATCTAGTGAGAGTGATATCGTTAAGCTTGATCGCTTGCTCCTTGGTGTACGTGGATGCACTAACTTTACACTCGATTTGTTAAAGAGGCACCTGGCTTGTTTGTTGTGTCAAGTGAAATTATTTTTGCACATTCCTTCTCTTGTTGAAATCAAGTGCTATGTGGAGAGGAGAATTTGTAACTCTAAAAGTCCTTATTGAAAAGTGTTACATTAATTCCTAATATCGTAAATCTCTTATTAAACGCCCATGGGCGGATAAAAAAATTCAATAAAAAGGTGGAGGGGGCGTTAACAAAGCTAAAACATGATTTCTGACCTAAGGTATTTTTGTGGGGAGGCGATTTACGGTAGTTCGATTCGAGTTTTCAGGATTATTACGCATATTTCGTATTAAACAAAAACAGGAAAACTGTACTAAATTTACGAAAAAGCGGAAATCCGCGAAATGTA
>JAHWFP010094886.1:5046-48680 GCA_023313725.1 Lithobius niger | reverse complement strand
TGTTGGATGAATTTGTTTTTACAAACTGTAAATTAGTGCCTGGGTCGTAACGACCAGTGACTTTGAAAAAAATTTAAGTCGTAAACAGAAGTTAAAAAAAAACGTAAAACTTCGTTATCTAACACTCGTATACTTTCCCCTCCCCCTTCTTAACAGATGGTAACATATTTGCTCAACATTCGTCCCACTCCAGGTGTTAAGTAATTTGTGAACGCTCCCTTGTATAGCGTTATTTTGTAAGATGTTTTGTGTTTGTAGTTTTTTTTTTACTTTCTGTGTTTTATATTTCCCCCCCAATTTTTGGCATTATCCATGTTTGATTACAGTATTGTTTAATTTATTGTGTAGTTTTTCTTTTAATTTTTGACATTCGGCTCAGTGTTGTGCAGTTATTTTTTTGGCGGGATCCTAAAAGATCTTGGTGGGGGGCGAAATTTGTACCCCCCCTCCCCGAAATATATTTATTTATGCCGTTGTGTAAGATCAGTGACAAATTCAAGCAATATATGCCAACCGGAATGTATTCAATTATTAAGTTTTTTTAGGTTAGCTCCTACGAACCCTCTCATCAATTTACGCTTCTAACGAGATCTAAGTTGACTCCTACTATGAAAACTCTATAGCTACAAAAAACAAAAAAAAAACAATCTGATGATGGCCATGTTGATAAAAGCCAAAGAAGATGTCTCCATTTTTTATGTGACAGTCAGACAGTAGTATGGCGTTTGCGCATTCAAAGTGATATTACTAGCATCGTAAAGGTCTTCAAATGTGACTAGTTTTTCACATCTGATGGTCATAACGACTTTCTTAATCCCCCTTGGCCATCCCTCTGGCCGCCTATTCACAGATGGAGCCTTTTTTTTCCCTACTGTAAATGTCCTCGTTGCGTCTTAAGTTGTGGACACCTTTATCTTGTTGGTAAGCATTTAACTCATTTATATGGCGAGGTTGGAATGTTGTTGCTGCTACAGTCGTGCATAAGGTGAGAACAGAAGGGTTAATGTGGAACCAAGTGGGTTGGAGGTTAGGCAAGGAATGGATGGATCCAAGAATTGAGTTGGCATTTGCATAGTTTAAGTCCTCCGGCGCAGTTTAAGTCCTCCGGCGTGATGTATAGTGTACCTCATAAGCAAGGCGGGCAAAGTAAGCTTTAAAGGAACGGTAGTCGTATTCGATATTCTTTCGTGTTTTCTTGATGTACCTTCGGCACGTACTTTTTAAAGAAATCGTCTCCCATTATTTAGAGGTCCAAGGGTTCGATCCCAGTGTCAAACGTGGCACATACCGGATTTTAATCTCTTTGTTAACCAGCGACCAGGCACTAATACCCATTTCGCATTGGTAAATTCAAGTGGCCCTGGCCGTGCCAAGGAGGGCTGGGCACAGTTTTATTAACCAATGCGAAATCGGGCCGGCCTAGGTATTTCGAGAGCCGGCCCGGCGCGGCCAAGACCGCTTTATTTACCAATGCGAAATCAATTTAGGGACGGAGCCCGCCGGCGCCGCTTAATCAGAATGGTTTATGAATGGTGCTGCAGTGTAGCGACAAAAAGTAAAATATGTCAAGTACCACAAACCGACTCGTGGCGGTGCTGTAAATCGTGATCAGCGAGCCGTGGAATTAACCAACGCGAAAGCGGGCCGGCCAGACCACCACTGGCCCCTATCGGCACTGGCCGGCCCGCCCCAGTCCGGCCTGGCCGCTTGAATTTACCAATGCGAAATCGGTATAAATTTTTCGTCCCTACTGAGACTGAGTAGGTTCGCGAGTGCTGTCCGTTTTTCGTACGATCCTAACGACGAACCGTAAACAATCTTCGCTTAGGGTGGCCGCACACCAAAATCGACAAAACGTCGTTACAAGACGAAACGTCGCGAGACGTCACATCTGGTGGAGAGACCCCCAACAAACGAAACTATAGGTGTTTCGCTTTGTTGTCGTGAGACGCCTAAAGACGTCTCGTGACAACGTCGCATCCAGTGTGTGGCGCTCAGCTCATTCATATGGTTTCGGAGACATTTGCAGTATGCCGAGACTGGTTTCGACAAAATGTCCTGTCGTGCGACGTTTTGCCGATTTTGGTAAGCAGCCACCCTTTTTTGTGCTGTCTTCGATTTTGATTCTTCTTCACGTGTTGGTAGGTAATCCATTCTTCCAGCAGCCACAGGAGTTAATAAATGCCATACACATCCGTGGGAGTAGCCATGGTGTAGGTCTCGCTTTACATTCCACTGTTTGGACAAGGCCGTCTGGGACAGAAGCAGCAGGTTTCAACTCCTGGCTCCAAGCCAGTTGATTTAACATCGCCTAAATCTCATTTTACTAGAGCAGTGCTAAGAGGCCCTAATTTCCTGGCATGCGAGAGAACTGGTGTATAGAATCGGGAGGCAAGTTGTGCAATTTCTACATCAGTCGGTCTTAGCTCGAGAAACTAAGTGCCTTCCTCTTTCTAAGAACTTTTTAAGCGCTAGTTCGTGGGAATTGACACATGCTTGATATATGCAGTACAAGAAATATTTTTCACATACATTATTAGGTGAAAAACCTACACAGTGTAACTTTTAATTTACGTTTTCTGCAAAAGTAAAAACGGATACTTAGTTCGACAACGGGCCGCCTGGGGTCAGGACTCAGTAGGAACGGTGGAAAATTGTGTTGGATACTTAACCTTCATGTCGCTCCTAGCAGCTAGTAATGTCCCTTTAAAGTTGATTTTGGAAACGAAAATTTTCGGATTAACGTTTTTTTCAACTGTAAGGTTATAAAGTACAGTGTGAAAGAAATTGAAGAAGAAAAATTTAGTTATATTTAAATTTTATGATTTGTAGTTGACAAGAGACAAATACGGACGCGTTAGCTCCAGCCAATAAAGAATTTTCGTTTTTAATATACTTCTATCGATCAAGGACAAAGGTAGACTTTGTTTACAAATGACCGTAGCTAGTTTTTTTTTCATGTCTGTAGAGGCAGCCGATAATTGCATGCCTCCTTCCCCCCCCCCTCCGCCCTACCCAGCCAAACTGATGCGACTTCCAACTGATTTTTTATTTGCCCTACCCCGACAAAAAAAGTTTCAGCACTGTTTAATAAAGACTTCAAACCGAACTGTAGACCAATCAGATGCAGTAATAACGTTTCTAAAAGAACTTGTTCAGTATTAACTATCCCAATACTTCTGAGTTGTCCTCGAGTCAGTTCAGATTCAACACTAGCCGCGTTTTCAATTCGAGTTCATTTAAATGTACAATCACGAGTTTATTAGTGTTGGTGAGGTGCGCCAACATTAACATGTACATTTAGTAACCTGTCAGTAGACATGTCTGCACTACCTCCGGGTTGGAGTCGTCACTAAGTAGCGATACTCAAGACCAGATGACTTGTAACAGTCAATGCCACTTTGTAAACAACTTTGAGTTGACTGTGAGTTTATTTAATTCAATACAAAATACAAGAAGTCATAGTCTTGGGAGTGACAAACCCACACACCACAAGAGCAGTTGCCCGCGTGTGGGTCAGAGCCACACTAAAAAGTAAAACAGGTATAAAAATTACACTGAGAAAATATTCCAACCTTTAAAAAAACAGGATTTCTTGGTAAGGATAATTTTTAAATTATACATAACTATTGAAAACATTAAGAAAACAATTATAAAGATAAGAGGGGTAAACAGCGAACAATCCATAGAAAACAAGAAAAACACAATCAAACTTGCCGAAAGAAACGGGGAAAGCAACAATTTTTGACATGATAGAAGAAAATTAAATTTCGAAAAGTCACCTAACAACATTGAACATATTTGCTAAGTAAGTTTGGTTTTGATCAAGTAACCACTTAAATGTTTCTTAAACGATGGTATCACATCAGTACGTTTCATATCAGTGGGCAAGGAATTGTAAAACTTACTGTCCAGATAATAACTGCATTTGTGGAGTCGTTCCTTATCAACTTTAGACTGTACAACGTATAAACTGGATTCGTTCCTAGTATGGTAATCAGTAACCTGACGAGTTGACAAGAACAGTTTTTACAAAAAATTAAGTTCTGTAGACGTACAAATGTCGGACTGGCAGAATATTTAGCTGTTGAAAGATAGGTAAGGAATGGTGACGTCTTTTCTTGAACATAATCGCTCTAATAATTTGCTTTTGCAGTTTAGCTACAGGATCAACAGCATTTGCATAAGTGCCGCCAGGCAGCATAAAATTGAGTGCTGCGTAAAACTAAACTTTGCCTTGACCTAACCGAGCCAAAACTTAACTTGATTAAACTAGGGACAGTCTCCTAAGATAATTCTTCCCAACGTTCGCCCACTTGTGCTGAGTCGCGACCCTATGCGGCTAGTTGTTGAACGAGTGACCGTTTTTATTTTTGCGGAAAAAGTACCTTACAAATCATCATGCTTTGTAGGTTTTCAACAGGAGCTAATAACTGCAGTGGGAGTGTCCATATTGTAACGATCGTTTCATATTCCATCCCTTATCACAAGGTTGTCTGGGAGAGAATCTGTGGGTTTCGTTTCCCGGCTCCAGGCTAATTGATTCAACATCACCAGAATTTTTTTTTACCAAACCAGCGCTAAAAGGCGTCAACTTTCCGGCATGCGCGTGAACTGATATTGAGTTAGGAGGCAAAACACGCGATTTCTACCCCAGTCGGCCTTGGCTTGAAGAAGCCACGTGCTTCACCGCTTGAAGCCCTTAGTAGGCTAGACTGGCTGCTGGCGGCTGCTCGGCGCTGTGGGATGGTGTACCAAAGACGTCAAAATCGGTCAATAACTACCACACTCACGACTTGAGTGCAGCAATTTTGACTTTGTCGGGACGTAGTAAAACGCAGCGCTTCGCAGAAAATTTTCGTCTGTCTGGTTAGAGCTTCACGCTCGTGGAACGTTATTGCACGCAGAGATGCCACATGCCTGGACTATTCGTAGCACGAGCGGCATTTTTTTGCACCTATCTGTTAGGTTAAAAATAAAACCTGTTTGACGTATGTTTAACGTAGGTCGTCCCAAAAATTAGTTACGGTCAGTCGTTCCTCATTTGGCCGCATGGAGTCGCGACCATGAACGAAAAATGGAACATGGGGTATGGGCTCTCTTTTATGTCGCTCCTGTTTTTACTTAATAAATACGCATGAAAAATATAATTTATGCTGAAGTTACACTCTGGAAACGCTGTGCACTGGCAGTGGTTCACATCACTGTATACTAGCACAGCATCCACACCAATTATATGCTGGCAATAGTGTTGGGCGGTAAGCTGGTTCTTACAGTATACTGCAGTACCAAAATGCAACGGTATTCGGTGTTAAAATGCCGGTATTGTCGTGTTATGAAAAAGGCGGTAATACTATAACAATCTTTCACTTAATTCTTGCGTTGTATGGCTCAAAGAAGCAAGCCCTCAACACAAGAATTAAGTGTAATTAATTAGAGTGGGCGCATGGCTTCGGGCCACGCCCCCAATAAACAAATTCATTAATTCATTCATTCAAAGAAGTAGTGGTCTGTTAGGTTTAAGTCAGAATTAAGTGCAGGTTTAAAATAAAGCGTACGATTCTGTAGGTCACTTAAGCTCTAATAAATCAAAGAAGTGCAACAATCAGTTAATGATAAACATTGGAATTCTAAAGAATGCAGAAAAGTGGAGCCAAATTTGCATAAGTTTGATGCTGCAACCTGCGTTTTTTACATTTGCATTTCTACTTACATAGCACGTTAACTACACATTTTAGAAAGTGTTTTTTTTTTAATCAAATATGTCGTGAAACATGCGTTAAGTATGGCACGCCTTAAATCAGACGGAAGAAAATCAGTGCATATCAACAAAACACATTTTTCAATTTTTATTATTTAAAAATCGGTTATTGGCACCACAGCACTATAATACAAGATACCGCCTCATCCACAAGTACCAGACAAAAACCAAGTACCGGGACTAAGTTCGGTGCCGCCACTGGATCAAAAATTTCTGGTGCCGCCCGCCTGGCATTGTACAGTTTGTGTAGTGGCAGTACCTATATTGGACACAGATTATGTCCACAATGTGACTGCCACTATAAGCTGTGTATTGCAAATACACAATTCTCTGGAGGCTGAGCTGTCCTGGTACACAACGATGTAGGGTCAGTAGGGTGAATCTAAATAAAATTTTTTAAATTTCAAATCGTAATACTGCGGAAAAGTTGGTCTTTGACTTCCTGAATCACACGCCATGGCTGTTGGCTGTGACGCGCACATCACGTGACTGGGCTAGTCCAATCAGACGGCCAAACAGCCGTTGTTCTCGTTCGTCATTGGCTAACTCATGGTGACGTCACGGCAAACAGCCATTGCGCATGGTTTAATTACTATTCCAAAAAAACAAAAAATATTAAAAAAAATTCAGAGGTGCAGAAGTAGACCTAAAGTTTAATATTTCAATAAGGAAAATCGTTAATTCCGCAAAAATGATTTTTGACTAGTTTAAAATATATCTTTTTACATTACCTCATTTGGTACTCTCAGAGACCACAAAAACAAGCCAGAATTAAATGTAAAAAAAAAAATAATAATAATTTCAACCCTATGTTTCGTTTTCACTTACGGCGTAAAATCGGTCAAAAATACTTTTTTGTCCTTATTTTGGTGGTCGAAAATTCGCATTATTTTCTGAAAGAAAAAAAAATTGTTTTGATTTTTGCTTCATTTCATGGTCTCTGAGAGTACAAAATGAAATAATGTAAGAAGTATTTTAAACTAGCCTATTAAAAATTTTTTTCAGCGATTTTTACCATTTTTACCATTGTTAAACTTTAGGTCCAGGTGGACACCTCTAAAAATGTTTAAAGATTTTTTTTCCTTTTGGAATAGAAACCTTAGGAGGTCGAAGACCAACTTTTCCACACTATTATGATTTTAAATAATATCAAAAAAAAAAACGGATTTTTTTTATCCACCGTCTTGAGGGTGCAGTCCAAGCACGCACTTTCACAAGCAATAACGTTTAAACGAACTTGAAATGATGAAGGGGTTTTGTTTCCCACGCCTAGGACGACTGAGGAAGAAATTGCGTGTCTTGCCCCTCAGCTCCGTACCAGTTTTTTGCGCGAGCTGAAATATTAATACCTCAGCATTGCATTGATGAAATAATATTTTGGCAATTAAATCAACTGCTTTGGAGCCGGGAAGCGAAATTTGCAGTTTCCCTCCCCGGCAACCCTGTGACAAGCTGGGGAATGCAGGGCGAATTGCGTCATGGGCACTGCATTTTTAATCTGCTGTTTAAAATTCAGTTCTTCAGTAAGTGATTAATCAGATTAATCAGCCATTTGAAGTACACACGCTTAAACAGGACGGAAAGCCAAATGGGCTCGAGAACTGTTAAACAAATTCGGGTGCAAACCTATTTGCGTTACCTTTTGGACTTAAACGGCAGCTTGCTTGAGTGGGGAATGGAACCCACGACTGTCCGAGGGGTTAACGGTAAAACGTTGACCTTTGGGTTTCAAAGTTGGTGGGTTCAATTCCGTCTGACACTCAGCCCAAAAGGCAACGTAAATAGGTTTGCATCCGTATTTATTTTAAAACACGTCTAAATTGGCCATTTGATTTTGTGAAGCGCTAAGTAATGTGAGTTGATAGGCGTCTGCCCAAAAGGATGACTTGTGGATTTACATTGCTGCACGCCGGGTTCAGGCTATTTCATTCTATATCCCACTGACAATACATTCGTTACCAATGCTTTGACTAGCCTTCTGTAACTGATGTATGGCTACTGCTTGCTGCAGATTTCTTGCCAGATAGCAATACGTCAAAAGGTCTAGCTGGCAGTGATACAAACGACGCTTCATTCTGCCACCACTCCCTGTTTAGTGAGATGGGGCCTAGAGAAAAGTCGTGCAAATCCCAAGTTCAAAAGATAGACCGACATCCGTTTGTGTCTTCGTTTCTGCCTGAAAGTAGACAATGTAATTATACTGTCGTCTTGCATTAATTTCAAGAAGCCTTAGAGCAAAAGCAATAATGTTGCCTTCGCTGCAGAGGTCAAATCCAAGGGGTGCCAGTCGTTTAGCTAATGCGCGCTCGAAATATCCCCCTGCATTAATTCTCAGCTGGATTCCGAATTTGATGCTCTCCAACAAAAATTCTTTAAATTTGCGGGTGCTTTGTCTGCTCAAAAAAACAAAGTCGGAAACCGCTTGTCGCAAAACCGCCGTCTACGCCATCGTTGTGGCTCATCTTTTCGGTTGCGTCATCGCATCTTGTTTCTTTGTCCATTTACTAGGACGAAAGCAAATGGACAAAGAAACAAGATGTGATGATGCAACCGAATAAGTTGAGCCACAACGCTGTCTCCAGCATCAGACCCTCCTTAGATCTGCGTATCAACCGTAATGCCGATTGAACTGCCTTGTCGTAAAAACCAATGCTGTTAAACATTTCTTACATAAGGTGGACGCAGTTTTATAGCACAACAATTTGTCTAGTGCGTCGGTGTTCTCATCATAAACTGGATCAGAGCCTTATACTTTGATCTGGGAATTCCAAGTCTATGTTAAACCCATTCTTGAAAATGCAAGTCCTGTTTGGTCTTCTCAGCTCTTAAGGGATATCAGCATCATTGAATCTGTGTAGACTCTATGCTTTTGTTTGCAATCGCTGCGCTCCGTTTTGTCGACAGTGGAACTGATGCTTGCGCCTGTTTCATTGGAATAAATGCTCTATCCTGGTGGAGAAGCATTTGAAACTAGAGTTTAAAGGTACACTCCGCCTGCCTTATAACAGCCACGCGCCGATCGCCACATGCGCATGTTACCATCCCACCGTTTCGCGAGACTCTACGTAGTAATACAAGGCCAACTAAGGTAGTAGCTGTGTTCTTCGCAATGAGGAACGGTACTACTATCTTAGTTCGCATTGGGCGTAGTAGACGAAACAGCATGAATGCAAAATTTGGGTCAGCGCAAACCGGAATGATTTTCGTATTTTAACATCTCACTTTATAATTTTTTAGGTTAGTATGCTTATAATTTTTCGTTGGCGATCTATTGGCATAAATAACTTTAATTTTTACCGCGTTAGTCCTTTAGATTTTTGATCTCATGGTAATTATTAGCAAACGATTAAAAGTTAGTACATGCACACGCACACAGATAAAACGTCAAGGTTATAGTAAGCGCGCAGAGGATCATTTAATCGCAGGATGCTAATAAATATAGTTCCCAATATTCAACAGAAAATCTCGTAGACGCCACATTTTAAAACGGATTTTTAGCAAGGGATTGACTAATGGCAAGAGAATAGAACGTTGGGGGCCTTACTTGATGTGGAGGATCGAGAAAAATGGCGCTGGGAGGAATGCACCTTTAAATTAATGGTTTTTTTTTATTCAAATCAATGCTGTGATAGCGGATTTTTTAGGCATAAAAATGAGTGATTTTTGGATTTGTTGGCAGCTGTTTCAGCAATGTGGATTCTTTTTTCCCCTGATTTACAACCTTAACGTGTGTTTCGCAGCGTAAGGGATTGGAGAAAACAACGTTACTTTTTGGAGCGAAGCGAGGCCGAAAGCCGAGCGGGAGCTCCTCTTATGAAGTCACTCTATTGCAACCATTGTACCGCACCACGAAATAATCACCGCATTAAAACCAGATGCAAAGCGTTCCCAAATTAACCTTGATCCGTAATTTGGGACAGTAAAAAAATTGCTATTCCCGAAATATTCGTTTTGCGTCCTGCATTATTGTAACGTTGGACCGGTGAATTTGTGTTTTCCTGAAGTTTATAGTTTGTCATTTTGGTCGTGTAGCCTTTGGACCAGTTTTTGATTACTCTGTCTACAGCTGGCGCCACATGTTGGACTGCCACTGGTGCCTGATAGATGGTATTTTTGGTTGGTGGTATTTTTGCGTAGGTGATCTGGTAACCGGATTATCCGTCTCAAACCACAAAGTGGGTAAACACTGAAACTCTTAAAACTGCTAAAGACAGTTTGGTACCGCCAGCACACGATGAAAACGTTAGTGCTGCGATTAAGCGATATCAAACTCTCTCTAGCAGTCGAGAGGTTCAGTGGCATGGGTTTGATGGTTTTGGAACGCCCTGTAAGCAAGGGCGCCCGCAGAACAGCAAAAAGGGTGAACTCGCATCACAATTTTTGAGGACCTTTCTTTTGGAACTTTTTTTTGGGGGCGCCGCCCGCCCCCCCCCCGTGGCTTTTTTTGCCTTTGTTTAAAGGTTTTTGCGTTTGTTTTTATGGATTTTCGTCATGAATCCGTCTACCTAAAGGGCAAGAAAATGCAAATAAAAAGGGCAAAATGAAGTAAAGAGAAGGGGGGGGGGCTTCAGCCCCAATAGCCTCAATATAGGGGCGCCGTTGCACCGTAGGGGGTAAATGTAAGGGTAGACAAACCGAACAGGTGCCTCAGTTCGTACCGTTCGTGCACGGCCATCGGCACGTATACTCAGCCTGGCTCTCCTTCGTTTCTTTTAGCTGTTGTTGACCGTGTTTAGTGTGTTTTTTTTTTAATTGACATTCCTAGCCCAGGTTTACTCAGGTGAAGATGGACGTTTTTTTTAGGACTTTAAAAAGTGTTACGTTAGAAAACCCTTGATAACAGACCAAAACATGGTTAAAAAAGTTACATGTTCTTATAATAGCATGTTCAAAAGGGCAGCTGAAATGAAGCTGTGCTCAGTTCTGTGTGAACATTGTGCTTTGAGAGTGTTAGGATTGTTTGTTGCCATGGGTTTAACTTAACTCTCTTAACCAAAATTTAACTATCTTAAGGCAAAAAAAAAAGAAAAACAGTTGTCTCATCGTGTGCAGTGGGGCAGTTAACCAGGTGTGGGTTCGGCTCCCTCTAAGTAAAAATGAGTGTAAAAATAACAACAACAACAACACTTGTGTCTGTTTTACAATCAAATTCAATGCACCTGGCACTTTATTGGCAATATAATTAATCAGCAACCATTCCAAAGTTATGATTTTCTTTTGGTTCTTCAAGAAACGATTTACAATTAATAGAGCGCCTAACCAATATTTTAACCCAAGCAAAGCCCTAAAACAACCAAAAAAAAAAAGGGTGATATCATACAAAAAAACGGATAAGAATAAAGAGGGATCCGTCAACTTAGTAATTTAATTATATCTGTGCCAAAGTGGCTGCCACCAAGTATTTCGTCCCAACCCTGACCACTAAACCTTAACTGACAACTCTTAGCCTGTCTACGATCCCCAGTTATAACATTGACAATGCAAATTCATGTATGAAATAAATAATTTACAGTCGATCGCACCTCCCCACCTCACATTTTTCGGGGCCAAAATCTGACTTAATTTACAAGAACTACTTTTTGTGACAAAGCCACTGCAGGTTTTCACTAAGACACATAGTTGTTCCCACAAAGGACTTCTTGTGCTTGGTTTTGTTTGTCGATTTGACAGTTTATTTAAATGAGGAAACCCAAGAGCAACAACAAACAACAAAAGTTGCCTCGCAATTCTACCGCCAAGCAAGATGGCGTCTGCTCACTCACACAGCGTGCAGTAATAATGTAGTCTTCTTCTCAGTTAGATTTCTGGCGCGTTCATAAATCAAACTAAGTTGTGACAAGGCTACGCGCGCAATTCCTGATTACAACTGACAAATACGCTTTGTCCATTCATCACGAGAAGGATGACGCTGCTATAACTGCGAAACAAAGGATCTGCTTTAAAAAAAAATTTAATGAAGTGTACAGTGCTCCTCATTAGAAAACAGGCGCGTTTAGGCCAATGACACGCATGCGCAGGGGAGTTAGAAGGAAGCGTACTAAATACGCGAAAGCTAAAATACCAGCAATCGATGGATGTGTGATACGTTCTAATTCGAAAGACACGAAGCCAGAACAGACAGAATAAAAAAAAAACGCTTATATTTTGGTACCCAAAAGTTGGTAAAACACTGGTAAAACACCGGTAAAACACCTTTTATTATGGCATTGACGGGTCTACCATGACGGCGTCGTTAAAATGGCGTATTTGGCAAAAACGTGTGTGGACGTGGTGAAACGGCAGGGAAAGCGGTGATATCGTACAAAAATCATTATGGTTCCGTCAATGCCATAATGTGAGGTGTTCCAGTGACGTAACTAGAATGAAGCAAGTGAGGCAACCGTCCGGGCCCACCGATTTTGGGGGCCCCCCTTACTGGTTATTTTTTTTAATGTTTTCAGAAAAAAAAAAAAGAAACTTTTATGGGTTTTTTTTTAAAGTTATTCCTCTCTAATTCTGTGAAAGTTGTATTTTGTGGGCCGAAAGTTTAATTAAATTGTTTTATTTTTTTGTGGGGGGGGGGGGGGGGGCTCCAATGGACTCTCGTCTTGTGTGGCAAACACTGCATTCATTTTTTTTTTAATGAAGTGATCCTCCACTGAACTTTCACCTTGTGTAGCAAAAATAGAATTTTTCTGTATGAAGTGTGGAGGGGTGGGGGGAGGAGTTTTCTACTGGGCTCTCGCCTTACATGAGAAAAACTTAAAATTGTTTTTATGAAGGGAAGGGGGGAGTTGGTGGTAGCCTCCACTGGGTCTTGTATTGTGTGGCAAAATCCCATTTTTTAATGAAGGGGGGCCCCCCCCCACTGGGCTTCCTCCTCCAGGCCCCTGTTTTGAAGTTACGCCCCTGTGTTTTACAACTTTTATTCATCTTTGAGGAAGGTACCGCATTTAAAAAAATACTGGGTACCAAAATGTAAGCATGCAGGAGTTGGAAAGGTGAAAAAGCGCCTTTAAGTTAACAAAGACATCTCAATTAGATTTTTGGAGGACATTTTTACTATAGAACAGCGACAATAACGCCGAATTGCCTACGAGGTTAGCGTCTGGAGAATTAGCTACAATGGGCACTAGATTTGAATGGTGGTAAAAAACAAAGACACTTCTAGTCAAGCTAGTGCTGTGAGAGCGGCTTTCTAAGGCCTAACAAAAACCTTGTTTTCTCCAATCCCTTTTGCTGCGCTGTTGTAATCGGAAAAGAAAAGATAGCACTGGCTAAAAATTTCAGCAACTGCCAACAAATCAAAAAAATTGCGCGTTTTAGGCCTAAGAAATCCTCTCTAACAGCATTGGATTCAGTAAGACGCACTTCATTTTCCCCTCCCGTGCCCCTTGCATCTAACCCAATAACTGGCTGGCTCCAGGTAGGGCTCTACTACAGTACCAGCCGGAGCTTGCATGAAAAATAGCATACGTGACTGGGGTGGGCAATATGGTCGCCAAAAACGCCACTGACGCGATGGATTTGTTCGTTGCCACTTTCTGTCAACCGAGGGCGACACTGACCATACAAATGGCCAACGGGTTTTTTTTTGGCAAGCGCAGACAAATAGCGTAAATGTGGCTGTGTGATGTTTTTGAAAACTATTTAAAAATACGTTTTTGTAGATAATAAAAATTTGCCGAAAATCTACGTAAAATTATTATTTTGAACACCGTCACTAGCTGCCATTAGATGTCGCGTCTGTCCGTACAAAGATGCTTCGTAGAAGAAAAGAACTCGAAGAAATGAATCAGTCTTGGCCGCCATTTTGTCTACCCGCCTAATATCGTTGTAGTTCAGGCCGGATAGTAGGTTGCAGCATAAGAGATACGTTGTATATTGTAAATGACGTTATTGTCACTGCTAACTTTAATACGATGGTTTAATTTCACAAAGATAATGGTCTCCTATTCATTTAGAATTTGGATACATTTTAAATATTAGGAATTCTGGCAGAAACTTGAGTTAAAGAACAAAGAAGGTTTGAAAATTAAACTAAAAGGCTAAATCGTATTAGGATATGTGAAAAGATTGGTTTGCTGTTATAGTTTTGTAAAAAAAAAAAGTAATGGTCGTAGTTTTATAAAATGCCTTTCCTATTTCTTAAAGAAAATTACAGGTAGAGTTGCGAATTGGATCCTGTGCACCCCTCCAGCGAACAAGTTTACGTGTTAAAGTTCTCCAACAGGCTTCGTTTTGCTTTTTTGAGTCGAATTCCGTATTTTGTGCCCGTTTTGCCGCAGCTTTATGAACTCTTGGTTGATTTGAGCTTAGTGCCGCAAAACAAAACAAATTTTTAAAAACCGGACTTTTCAAATTTAAAAATTTTAAAGCAAAATGACGAAAAAAAAATCAGGGATTGATTTAAATTTAATCGATTTGTTGAATTGTCGCCTCTCGTCCTGTAATTCCTAGAAGCGTGACGTCACCAGTCCAGTCTGCCTCCGATCAATGGCGCCATGGCTGGCTGTGTCTCGCGTTCAATCGTGTGACGTCGTTGCTGCGTCATGGGGTTTCCCTGATGAGCCATCCAGCCTGGCTTTGCAGACTTGTTTTCTTTGCCGGCGAGTGTTCAAGGATAGCATTCATGCAGAAACGCAAATGGAAAGTGATTTTAGCATGAGAGTCCTTTTTTGCATTGGAAAGTGCTAGTTCGGTATCGATCGTATCACGACGAATATTTGATAAAAAATTATACTTTTACAAATACGGTAGAACAGCTGAGTGAGCGAAGCGAACGAAATTAGCGATTGTTAGCCAGTGTGTCCCAAAATGGGATTGAAGCAACTCAAGCAAGTGAAGAGTTGTCATACAATAAATTAAGCCGTGGCAATTTTGCTAATCTAACGGCTAATTAGCAATGGTAAATTTGAAAATTAGAAATATGAAAATTTATAGAAATAAAATTCCTCTAGAAAAAAGCTACAGATGAAGATAACACGGTGTACCCGTGTGTACACACCCAAATCCAAAACTGGTAGAAAACCCCGCCAGCCAAGTTTCCAAAAACGATCGGCCTGTGAAGGTAGTGATATCATTCAACCAAGTAAAGGCCGCCAAGGTCAATCTTATTGCCCAAGTTAATCGCACCCAATAATACTTTGGACGTTAAATGAAAACTTGAAGATTGCTACAGCGAGTAGCAATCTTTAAGTTTTCATTTAACTTTCGAACTATCAGTCGGTGCGATTAACTTGGCTAATAAGATTGACCTTGGCGGCCTTTCCTTGGTTGAATGATATCACTACCATCAAAGGCCGATCGTTTTTGGAAACTTGGCGGGGTTTTCTACCAGTTTTGGTTTTGGGTGGATACTTTCTTACACTAAGTTAAACGGAAACAGGATAAAAAAAACAACTTGAAATTATTTAGTGTGGTAAAACACCTTTATGCGCCTATGTTTCGTCAGAAGGACCGGAGGGGGGGGCCCCCCCCGGTTGTTAAGTCTGACATAGTAAAAACAACCAAGGGCATACTAGCCAAGCGGGAAAACGGGAAACTTCCCGTAGGGGGCCTACGTTCTGAGGGCCTATTGACATTTTTAATTTCATGATGACTTATTTCTTCGATATGCCATAAGAGGAGGCCAACCTTAATTGTTTCCCACCTCTAAATGCTCCCACCACCCCAGTACGCCCCTGAAAGTAACATCAGAAGGGAAAGTGTCATCGAATACAAGATGTACTGTGAAAGAAAGAAAAATAACTGCCTCGAGTGGGATTCAAACCCGTCACTTTCCGTTTGACAGCTTAGTGTTCTACCAACAGTGCTACTGGGGTGGATCCCTGGCTACAAGCTCCAGCCAAGCATGACTGCACAAATATGAACATAACTATGCCACAAATACGCATACAAAGAGAGAAAGTACTTGCTGTTTGATTTCCATACAAAAAATTAATGCATGCATGTAATGAGCAATAAATAAACAAAGATTTTCGATAAGAAAACATACACCGCAAAAAGCAAAAGCTTATAAAAATGGCAAAATCGTAGCAAAGTAACACGTTAAACAAAATGTTGTGAGGCGGAGTGCTTGCTATATAGAATCTTAAACTGCGTCACATTGGGAGCACGAACAGTAGTTGCAGGTAGGGTGTTCCTAGAGTTGATTGCTCTGGAGGAGAAACAGGAGTGCCCTGTCATAGAGTGAATTTTTGGTTTTCGGAGCTTCATGTCGTGACCCCATAGAGTATTTTGACTGGATTCGGAAAAAAGGAGGAACTGGAAGGCCAACTTTATCATGCTTGTGGAGAAGATCACCTCCAAATCGACGATCACCTCTGAGTGGCCGTATGAAAAGCAAAACCCACTCCAACGAAACTTAAGTGCATTCAGGTGACTTAACAGTATTTTTGTTGGACTCATTTTCATTTCTTTTTTAATGAATAATTTTCAGTTTGGCTTATATTTTTAGTACCTTTGAATGGACAGGAGTTCATAAAGAATTCCTTTGTAAGGTAATAAATAACAACGGATGCAAACAGTTGCCCTTTGGACGTAAATGTCAGACTGCCTGAGAGGGAATTGAACCCACGACCTTTTGAGACCAAAGGCAGAAGTTCTAACGCTCAGCCATACTGACACGGCCTAAAAGCAAGATAAGGCACGAAAGTCGACGAAGCAAAACACCAATGCGATAAGTAATTTAGGAAATAAAAACAAATCTGAAAGTAGCACCCCACCTTCCCTATACCCTCCAACAACTAGGTATCTTTTGAGTTCATCGTTTGTATATACTAAAGTCTACTGGAATCATAATTAAGCACATCATGACGCCAACTCATTTTGATTTGTTTGGATAATATTTTATAAAAACAAGAGCGAATTTTTATTAAAAAAAAAACAACAAATACGTCCCGCTCGCAATTACGCCGGAAATAAAATTGCTCGCAGTTCAGTTCCATCAAGACAAATAGCTTTTTAGATAAAGACGATACAAATGTGATAGATAAAAAAAAAAAAAAAGATGAACCTTAAAAATATGCACACAGTCGTATGAACTCTTCATAGAAATGGACCAAATATTACGCTTGCATTCGTAACATTTCCTCATAAAAAGAAAAGAAGTTCCTAGAAACCGTTATAAAAAATACACTGAAATTATAAGGAAGTCACCAGCGAATGCAGGAAATAACAACCGGCACCTTAAAAAATATAATTATATGGCACCTGTTCGTCGTGTGTCTCGCCTCCCTCAATATTTTTTTTTTTTTACCTGCTGGGTGCAAAGTCCACAAAGAAATAACCCGGGGGCTAAATTAAAATCATGAAAATTACAAATGGAGAACTTTTTCCTTACCGTACCCTCCGACTTCCGTCTGTCCGTCCGTCCGAGTGTGTGTCTGTATATCCGGCACGAGCTCGGGTGTCTCCCTGTCCGCGGAGACCGGCGCCAAACGACTGAATACCAAAGAGTGAAAGCAACGCGTTTATGAGGCAAACGTCAAACGGGAATCCCAGCTAAATCCGGGTGATCCATCGTTTGGTATCCCAGCCTCACTTTCGTTCTCTCTCAACTCTCTCCGATTCACGGGCCTTCCCGAACAGCTCACGCGAATGCGGGCTAGCCCAAGCGGCGGCGGCCGTGTTGTTGAGTCAGGTTGGAACGCCGTAATAATCGAAAGTTAAGTAGGCGGGGAGGTGGGACGGACTTTTAGACAGACAGACCGGAGTGGGGTTTGAAGGTCTTTTCGGCCGTTTACTGAGACGCTACGGCCTTCCTAACCGGAAGCTAATGTAGGTAAAGGTCAGTGTCGCGGGCGGCGTTCTCTCTCTCGACTTGCATTCAGTCATCTCGTGATTCGTTCCGAGATCCTTCTTCTTGTTTGCGTTTGAATGTAAGAGTTCGAGCTTTTGTTTGTGGCCTGATTATTGATTCTCGACTCGGCTGCGCTGCCAGATTCCTAGAAAGAGAGGCGCCTGCTTTTACTGCTGGTAGCTATTGGGATCACTAATTTCGTTTCATTTTTGCGATTGCTTCCACTTGTATAACGATGAAATGGCTTGTTTAGTAAATAAATAGCGTTGTGACCTCGTTGAACCGATGAGCAAGTTGGTATTTGTAATTCGGAGAATTTAAGAGACTGTACTCCTACCCGTTGTGCCTGCTTGGAACCCCCAAGGTCGCCAAAATTTGGAAGACAACGCATTCTCAGCAGTTGCCGTCAGTGTCGGGGTACGCGGACACATAGGCACCCCAATTAAGGCACTGGACAAATAAGGCACTCGGACATACCGACACGGGACAAACAGGCACCAAGTTATAAAACAAATTAAATAGGGGATGGATTGCCCTCAAATTGGGAATAGGGGAGAAAAGGTTTGTTATAAAATGTTCGTAGCGTTCGAAACTGCTAAAGAATGTTGGAATCTTTATTCTAGCATCTCTGATGTTATGTGTTAGCCGCAGCAAGCGAGGCGGCGTAATTTGGAACATTAATTCACCACAAAACATTTCCGGGAAAAATGCAAAAATCTCCCCTTCCCCCAACGGTCCACACGAATAATGTCCAAGATTTAAAACAAACGATACAGAATTTGAGGGCATTAATCCAACCCAATTAAAAAGAATCTAAAAAAATAGGTGCCTGTTTGTACGGTGTCTGTCATGGTGCCTATTTGTCCGGTTGCCTATTTGTCCAGTGCCTATGTGTCCGGTGCCTATGTGTCCTACATCCAGTGAGTCGCCCGGTAACCCGGGGAGGCCCCCGCTGCAGGAGGCCCTTGTTCAAAAAAATGTTGTTTTGATAATTTGGAATGAATTTATTTATGTATTGCAGGAAAAAGTTTCAAATTCACGCCAACCAACTTCTTAAAAATAGGCTAGCTTCTTCGGACCCAACCTCCCATCACGGGAGGTTTTTGTTTTAAAATGAATTTATGATGTTTTATAATGAATTGCAGGAAAAAGTTTCGATTTTTAAAAAAGTTCACTAGCTTACTCGGACCTCACCTACCCACTACATGAGGCTTTTGTTTAAAAAAAAAAAAGGTTATTTTTTGTTGTTTAGACATTTGAAATGAATTTTTAGTGAAAATAGGACCTTTCAGTTGCAGGAAAACGTTTCAAATTCACGTCGACTAGTTAAAAATACTCTTCCCCAGGCCGTCTTGCCGACTCCGACATTCCCCCCCCCCCCCAAAAGAAAAAAAAACCATGCCCGAGGTGCCCCGAGGCCCTTGCACTACATTCCCGTGAAGGCCCCACCCCTCCCAATCCGACCCATGGCGTCTGACGGATAATTTCCTTAGTTGCTTTAATTCCAATCGGAAATTTCTAGGAGCTTTCACATGCCACAAACGACATGAGCAGGAGATTATAGGGCCTTCTCTTCCCAAAATTGACAGTCAAGCTCGAACCCGAGACCACTGTCGTAAGAGATCGTCGTGCCCAACCATCACGCCACCTTGCCCCATGGTAGCCAGAATGTGATATTTCCAGGCTGCAATAGTTAGCAAATTGATGTCGGTATTCCTATTACTATTTTTTTTGGTAATTTTCCCAATCATTAGGCCTACATATGGAATTTCTGTTCTTTAATTTTTTGCTATTTGTCTTATTGTAAGTCAAGAATAACCAGGGCTGACAAATAGGCGTTTGGGGGAGGTGTCATCGCCAATAAAAAGGCTGAGTGGGAAAAAAATGGTTGAAATGGATCTCAGTTGCGGAAATCACGGGCGTACAAAACTACACGTAAAAGGTAGACAGATAATTCGCAACGATAAAAAAGTGAACTCAAAATTTTTCGGAAAAAATAGTGTTCCAGTCGGAAGTTTTAGTCTCAACCTCCCCACAACCATATTTTGTCTTCGAGCCGCCCCTGAGAATAACAATGCAACTACATGTAATTTGTAGATTTAAAAGCCGAAATATGCAGTATAACATATTTCAAAATAAAACTTGCGTTTGTGCCTCTCCGTTATGAAGCGAAGAGTAAATTTCAAAGCACAAATGCAAGTAGAAAAATCACTCCACCATTATGTTTTGGTAGGCAAAAGCAACAATTTTCAGCCGGCCCGGACTGAGGGGGCCGGCAAATAATGTTTCTATCGTATCAGGCTGCCAATTTTGAGCCCCGAAATTATCAATTACAAACAAAAACGTTAAGTGTGCCGTAAAAAAAGAGTTATATGATTGAAGTTTCACTTTACTTATTTAAAAGCGACACAGATAAAAGTTTATGATTTTTAATTTATATAATCAAATGTACAATTCATAAAATTGCGTCTGTTCAAGTGCTGTTGTGCTTTACGAATTAAAATATTCTTAACGCACAACAGGACCTAAACAAATGCAATTTTCTCAATCATTTGATTATCTAACATCATTAAAATGGTTCAGTGTGTTTATTTATTTGTGTATCCATCTACTACTCTGGAAATAGAGACGTCAAAAATTGGAGAAAGGGTTCGGAAGAAAGGAAATTTTTCAAAATTTCTGTTAGGCGTATTCTTGAATTCAAATGTAGGTCCTAAATGCCCCAATTAACGAAAAATGACCGTTTGCAACAATCAGCAACAATCACACGACAATACATGACGTCGTCAACGGTTGTTGACCAAATTGTTATTTCGTGCAAGCCTCGAACATTTCGGGAACGTCAAGTAACAATAGTCTGGCGGCAACATGCCAACAAGGAGTAAGTCAATTAATAACTGGTTGTTCTCAGTAACAATTAGCAAACACACGCAGCTTTGCTCAATAATATTTTCTTATCTGTTTTAAACTTGGAGTGTTGCATCAAATCACTGTATATAGCAGACAGGTTCCAGTTCGTGGCTAGGAAAAAGAGGGTAAATAGCTTAATTTCATGTAAGACTGACGTTTTTCTTTATCCAAGTATTTGGACATGCGCCAGATTCTGTTTGTTAGTATACGAATTGCGAGAGGATGTCTCCTCGAGCGAAGTGAGACGACGCCAACTGAGTGAGCGAAGCGAGAGATGTGGCTAGTGTAAATTAAAAATTCTGCATTATGCAAGCAATTGCTAGATATCGCTAGAAAGTGCTATCTTCTGCAGACTTTCATTGCAGTTACATTGGCTACTATTGCAATTTGTAGGATTAGCCAAGTTAACAAATACAGGTGGTGTTATTGCTGAGCATTCTATGATGCCAACGTATGCTGCACAACAGGCTGCTGTTAAGCTACAGTTCCGGTCAAAAAAAAAAACGCCTTCGTTATACGGAAGAAGTTGCAGGATTAAGTACGAGACTCTGAACGAAAATGTTGATATCTCGGAAACTACTGTACAGAATTGAATGGAACAAAAACTGGGTTGCTTTTTATGATAGCAGCTATGTTTCTATATGTATTACATTTAATGATAAGTAGCCAAATATAATTGGTCGAGCGAGCAGCATGAGTTGATCACTAATAATATATCTCTAAAACTACTGGATCGAATTGAATAAAACAAAAAACTGGATTAATTGTTATGATCTACGCTATATTTCTATACGTATGACATGCAATATTAAGCAGAAAAATATAATGTGCAATTCAGTCTTTGTTTCATGAAAATCCTTCCACTAGTTTTCGAGATAACTGAATTTCTCCATGGTTGTTATTATGACCCTCGATATAACGAAAAAGGGCGGTTTTTTTTTTTACCGGAACTGTACATTCAATTGCCAAACGTATAAAATGTGCTCGACGTTTGTCTTTGTTACAGTACTGGTGCACGTGCTATAGATTGAAAACTATCGTCCAAACGGTTGATTGTTGATGGGTGAATGAAAGAATGGCGGTAATTTTAGCTGGGAATGGTGTATGACTTCGGGTCGAGGCCCTGTGAAATAAATTGAATTGAAAGAATCCATGTTTCAGCTAAATTCGTGTAGTTTTAAACCAAAGCTGCGTTGTTAATTTCGAGGCCTGGCCTGGCCTGGCCTCGAAATTGGCGGCTGGAAACGATGCAATGGCTTATTTAATTCGCAGATGATGGCTTTCAGAGCTGAGCTGAATTGTTTCGAAACGGACAACAACCATCACTGCTGAGCACCAGGTTGATTATTGCTATCTTGCAAAGTAGTCGTCAACAATCAAACCTCTGTAAGGGCGCGTTTAGGCAACGACTCGACTTTACATTCTGGCAGCTAGAACTCAATCGCGATGGCAAAGGTGACATTGCCATGGCAACAACGCTAAATGGATTAGTTAAATCCGACATCGTTTGAGTAAATACTTGCAGTCTTATAATCCGTGCCAATAATATAAAGAATTCCTCATGACGAAACAATTTTCCCAAACGCTTGTGAACTCACGTTATTTTCTGTTTTCGTTGCGAGGCGGCAGATATAAAACCGCCGCCATGTTGGAATTTGAGGTGATTTCTAGCTTCTAGCTGCGAGAATGGAAAAGCGAGTGGTTGCGTAAACGTGCCCTAACCTCTGCTATTCGTAGTGTGATCCGTTTTTGCAAAGCATAGGCCCGTTTTTCGGGTTCCAGTCTGAGGTGATCGATCGTTCTTGGCTCGTTTGCTGCATCATTATTCGGGGTATTGTGTTTGTTTTGGGTGGTAGGCTTGTTTTGAGGGATGATTTGGTTAGAGTAGTTGTTAGGGGGCGTTTACGCAAGGACAATTTTCTCGCTTACTAGCTTTTACTTGGTCAATATTAAATCTGCTGGCTGCTTCTCGCCTTTGTCGGAGAATGCGGCTTTCGAGTTGTCTATACGTAGTAACCATGGCAACAACGCGGACGCAAATTTTCTCCTCGTCCCTCGCGACACGACGTATGATGCTTGCAACATGACAGCGTCGATTTATGACAACAAGAAAACAATTTTTACTGCAGTACACGACGACGGCCAGATTCCTGAATACCGGCATTCGAAGGTTTGTCTTCGAATCGATAACTCCGAAATGGACGCCATGTTGGATTTTGAATTCTCGCTGCGAGTAGCTATTTATTCTACCGTCGTTTGATCACTGCTAGAAGCTGTTTTTTCAGCGAGAATAGCAAATTTTGGAAATAGCGTGAAATGGCAACAATGTTGTAGCAATGTTTAAAATGACTGTTGCACTTTGTTGTTTGTCCGTGCTGTTATTTATAATACATTTAATTTGTTGTCTATTACCGCAATCATTTAATAGAAACGGGAAATTAATCGTAAATAAATAACGGTTGACTAGCAAATGGCTTTCGGCGAGCGAGAAGGTCTCGTTGCGTAAACGAGCCCTTAGTTTTAGTGTAGAGCATGTCGAATAGTGTCCTCTATCTCGTATAGTGTTAAATAAATAAATAAAACAATAATGAGCCATTGTTAGGCCGCCATAGGCCGCCGATTTACTTCCTTCCTCTCCCAGAAAAGAAAATGGCCACACCAGCCGTGCTAATGGTTTCAACTTTGTTTTACGAAAGCTAACAATTATTGGTGCACGTGCTATGGATTTAAAACGAGGAAACGGGTCCGGGCTGCGTTGTTGTGCCCGGGAACAATGCTTGAGCACGCCAATTTTTAAAACGGTGCGTACAGTGATTTGAGCGATGGGATGCGCTGATTGAGATAGCGAAGCGAACGAAAATCGGCGTTTGTCAGCCAGTGTGCGCAAACATTGGACTGAAGAAACTTAATTCGGTGAAAGCGTTTCTTAGCCAGTGTGTGCGAAAATGGGAGTGAAGAAACTTAATTCGATGAAACATCCATAATATTGGAAATGGTGCATCTAACACCAGCAGTGCGTAGTAAAAAATATAAAATTTAAAACATTTTCAAAGTCATTTTACACGTTTTATTTGCTCTTGAAAATGACTCTGAGCTATCTCGAAACGTCGAGCACGTTTTATATGTTGTGTACTTTTTAGGCTTTACACGGTGATCGTATTCACAAGTGCTTTTAAACTTCTAAACTACAGAAAGGCACGTTTGTTATCCCAAGTGAAAAAATGGAATTTTTCGCGCGCGCTATTTTTTTAAATTTATTAATTGAACTATATAAAGGAGTGACGCGGCCCTTGATTATTCACGCGGGCGCTATCAAAACCAATGGCCTGAATGTTCGTTTATGTTTTGCTGTTGCCCCAAATCGCGTCGCTGTCGGATTCCTGCTGTGCGCTGCAAGAAAGCCAGCCATCGAGGATGGGCGGGTTGCGTTTAGTTCTTCAGACAAATTAGTTGCGTTTCCATTTCGCGTGCCTTCTTTCATGGCGATCTCCTCTCCTCTAAGCCCTCCACACACCAAAAAAAAACTCCATTCTCAATTTAATATGAGTCGGGCATAATAAAATCTGTGAAGTGCTCGATGCTCGGCGACCTTCTCTCCAGATTTACGGCGACCTTGGCTGGTTGCGCGTTGCTATATTTAAATCGGGGTACTTCCGCCAAGCCAATGTTGACTGGCTAGTTGCTGGCGAGCGAGAAAGAGAGAGGTCGCTCAGGGCCAAAACTTAAGCGATGACCGTGTATCCCTTTGAACCCGGACGAAGAATGAACTCGGCCGGTACGGGCATTCCTTACGGCTCTACTACCTGCTCCCTCCGTAAAATCAATCGAGACAACAATAATATTTGTACCTTTAGCGGCACACAAACCTCGAATCCCACTCACTCTATTTGCTGGTTTCGTTCAAATCATCTCTGGTTAGATTCTCCTCTGATTGGAGGAATTGTTAAATTACTACTTAGCGACCGGTCATTATTTATGGCCGGGGGAGGGGGGCGGAGGAAATGAAAATATGACCACCAAATTTTCGATGACCCTACCCTTCCAGATCCTGAAAAAAATCTTTACCCCGGGCCCCCCCCCCCCCAAAAAAAATGCGCTTTTCGTATACCTATTGACATTGTCTGCAGATGATTTCCTGTGGACAAGATTAGTGCTATAGCCAAATTAAGTAAGTGGCTCTCCACTCCCACAGTTACCATTAGTTGTGAGGAAACATGTCTCCTTTTTAAGGAAAGGACACGTTGGGTTAAAAATGTTCTTTAATATGTTCCTTACACTCATCTCATCAGCACCTGAAAGACAGAGGAGGCTCAGAAACCAGTTGCCAAGGCTTTTTTTACAAAGTTCTTTGTGAAAACTATACTTGCAGCATTGGTACTAATGGCTCCAAAACCCTGTAAACATTCATATCATAGGGGGTCAGGGAGCGCCCCCCTGCCCAGAAGCTGGGCGTTTTTAGAGATTTGGACTGCTGAAAGTGCAATTTTCAGGTCCAAAAATTACTTTTTCTTCCAGTTTGGTCAATGTGTTTTTGACCCCTCCCCCTTCTTGATTTGACTTGAAAAATTTATGACCCCCTCGAAAGGGTTCAAAAATTCATGATCCCTCCAATTTCCTCCCCCCCCCCCCCCCCCCGGCGAAAAAAAATAACCCCCCCCGAAAAAAGAGGGGCGTTGGGGCCCGGCTCCGGTTTTTGGCCCGGGGGGGGGGGGGGGGGGGTGGAGGAAATTGAGGAGGAAGGATTTTTTTGAGCCCTCTCAAGGTAGGGGAAGTCATGAATTTTTGCAATCATTGTCAAGGGGGTGGTCACTAATTTATAAAGGCCCTCTCAAGGAAGAAAAGGGTCAGAGAAAAACAGTGACCAAATTAAACCAGAAGAAAAATAAAATGGCACTATCAGTGTTGGAAATTCGTAAAACGCCCTAATTTAGGGGGTCCCCTCACTTAACTGTTAAAAAGGTTTTTGAATTTGTCAGCTTCATTGCTAACCTTTGCGCGTAGTTGTTCTTCCAGTACACTTGTTAAAAATACGCTTGTCTCCCGCCTCCCGGGGGGGGGGGGGGAATTCTCCATATTGTTGTATGATGACTGTGTGGGCAAAAAACAACCTTTGCCTTTATCTCATTATAGTTGTTGCCCTCTTTTAAATTCGTTACGAAAGAGGTTTAAAGAAAATCCACAATCTCGTAATGTTTTCAATTTAAAAAAAATCATTATTGCCCTTGTCTACTCTTTTAATGTGGCTGAAGAAATCATCTACGGGAAATCTCAAAAGTCATAAGAAAAGGTTATTTTAAATCTTAACCCAGTTTTTTTCTGGTTTGTAAGAAAAAAAAAGGAAATTGTCGAATTAACGTCTTTTGAACTGCTATTTTTTCTCGGGACTGGGAGGGACAATTTTGCTAGGAAATGTCTACGATATTTAACATGCCACAATCGACATGAGCACGAGTGCATTTCTAGGCTCTTTTCCTTCCGAATGCACGTGGGGGGGGGGAGGCGATACCAGGATTGAACTCGGGATTCGTGTCTTATGATTCGGTAGTGATACGCGTCTAGCCACCCTTACCAACGGATTTGTAGAAGGTGTGGGGGGATCGAACATTTCGTGATCATGAGTTAATCCTCCCCCCTCCCCGGATGTAAGTAGTGACCAGTCCTTTACTTTCCTTTCTCCCGTTTTAAATCTTCCCTATCGTCAACTCTTCCATCTGGTGACAACGGTAAGTCCACCTCGTTGGTTGGACCTATCTGAGTTTTCGAGAATTGTCCGTAAACAAGATGCCTTCCGTCAAAACTGTTAAATTTCGCCGTATGTAAATTAGATTAAAAACGTTAGCATTGCCTTCACCAGGGCACCATAGAAATTATTTAAAATCATATTTGTATTAGACGACAACCAAAAATGAATGAGGGGGGGGGGATTGAGGCTTAATGGCGCGTCGACAGCTTGGTCATTAGCGCCAACCTCAGTCACCTCAGTCACCTCAGTCAAAAATGAATGAGAAAGGCAAGAATGAGAAATGTAAGATCGTATAATTTTTATAATTTTTACTTACTGATGAAAGGAATGCAGGCTCAGCTTACTCACTGAGCGTAAGCTTATTATGTGATTATTATTATTTTTTTTAAATAAAAGGGCGAAACGCTCACTTTGTTAATTTTTCTACACAAAAAACAGCAAAAGCAGTGACTGAACAATGATATGAAAGTAGTTTCCTGGTGAAACGCCGTGACATGCCTATTGAAATTCGAGCCAAGGCAACTAAACCCGCTAACCTACTCTAATCAAACCTAACTGAATCCACCTGAAGATTTTTCTTGCACTTCTCTCATTTTTGAAGTGAATTAACACTTAGATACGAAAAACACCCTTTCCTAGCCAGGGTACGCAAAAACACATAGACGGGATACACGCATTCCGTAACAAACACATGAGGAAGGAAATCGTCCCAGTGTTTTTAACGGTGCATCAAACACCACCCGTGCATAGCACGGGCTTCCGCTAGTGAAATTATATAACTTTGTATACAGAGTGGTCCACAAAAAAACTGACGACCCAAAATTTTGTCAACTCCAAACTTTTTTGTTAGCTCTCTCCAGAACCGTAAAGGGACCTTCAAACTACCCGTTCTATCAGACATCATTTGACCCTTTACGGTTCTGGAGGGTGCTAACAAAAAAATTTGTACTTGAAAATTTTGGGTCGTCAGTTTTTTGTGTATTCGTTGTTGTATTTGATTTTGTATTACGTTAGATTTACTATCTTTTTAACAGTATACTTTGACTCATATTTAGGGTTGTTATTGCTTGTACAAACTAGTACTCCAGCTCCAGTACTTCGTAACATCATTAATTTAATTAAAATAATATTTAAAAAAAACATTAAAAAACCTAACCTAACCTAAAAAAAAACGTGTGAACTTTTTTTTCTTGGTGTTTTTAAAGCATTAAAAATAACGACCATTTACCTTTCGTATGGGTATGTGTTTATTTATTAGTCATGGGCGTATTAGTGCTTGTGTTCTTTCGTCCTCGTCTGCGTCGTTGAGCTTACTAGAGTTGTAGTGATGTCAAAACGTGAATGATCGTGCTATGGTTTCGAATTTTGTGTCCAAAGGCAAATTTTGTGTCCCAAAAAAAGGGGGGGGGGCTCTCGTCATATTTTTAAAAGTGAGCTTGTGGTTCTGTGAGCTAATCAGCAACGTGAGCTTCTGTACCAATGCCTATGAAGGCGTGGGGGCACTGGCCAAGGGAAACCTACAACTAGGTAATATTATATAGTGGAGGGGGGGGGGGAGTAGCGGTGGATACACGTTAGAGTTAGTTTCATTTATCCACACTTAAAAGAAAATTACAACTAAATCCGCCTTCGCAAATGCATTTTAATCCCTTAATCCGCTCATTTCAATAATGTAACCCGTATAACCAGAAAATAAACTGCACCTTGATTCGTATTTTTTTTTTAACACATAAATCATAAAAGAAACATTAGTTTGCATGATTGTGTAATGTATCGGAAAAATCACTAAGTGTTTCATGGGTTTATTTCTTCGACCACTGCAATGCACCAGAATTGCTCAGCGAATAACCCGAGTTGATTGCGTGGAAAGTTGGCAAGAGTCATGGGAACAGAGAGAAGTTATGGGTGTGTGTTTATTTATTAGTCATGGGTATATTGCTTGTCTTTCGTCGTCCTCTTGTAGGTCGTTGAGCTTCCTAGAGTTGTAGTGATGTCAAAACGGGAATGATCGTCCTATGGTTTCGAATTTTGTGGCCAAGGGCAAACTTTGGGTCCATAAAGAGGGGGGATGAAGGGGTGGGGGGGCTCTCGTCACACTTTTTGGGGACTTTTCGCGACTTTTGGGGGGGAGGGAGGTTTGGGGGCCGTGCCTTACTTTGCCTAACGAATGTGTTCCAAAAAAGCCTTTGTTTAAAGGTTTTTGCTTTTGGTTTATGGATTTTCTTCACGATTATGTCTGCCAAAAAAAGGTAAAAAGGCAATGAAAAAGTGCAGAAAGGGGCAAAGGGGGAGGGCCCTTGTTTGTGTCACGCAAAATTTGGAAAAGCATTAATGCCAAGTTCTACGTATGTCAATGTTTGTCCAAAGGATTCTTTCTATGTGAATTTTGCACTAAAGTTTGAAGTTTTTTGTTGAAACAAATGCAGTAAATGTGGATAGGTTGGATTAACTCTGCGGGATTAACGGCGAAACGGCGAAAACTTGGAGGGAATCGTTAACAAGTGTGTTCTTTGTGTGTGTTTTTTGTATATTTTGGTGTTAGCAATTAAATGTATAAAAACAAATTATTATTGTGTGCTCAGCGTATCTTGAGTCCTGGAGGTATTTTATGAGCGGCTACGTCTTCCTGGAGGGGGGTGGCTTTAATCGACGGCCGCCATTGTTTTTGTAACTCTCTAGGATATCAACATGGCACTCTGTGACCAAAAACGTACAATCGATTATCTTGTTCGTTTTGGGGCGAACTTTAGATAGGCCGCGGACACTATACGTATTTTTTCTGACCGGTATACCGCCTGATACTGGACGAGCGGTAGGGTATGTTAGGTCAGTCGTCGTGGTCAGCCCGAATTTCATCGGGCAGGATTTGAGTTGAAGATAATATGGTCGAGCATTCGACAAGGATTGGTCGTTGGCACCAATACATGCTTAATAATAATTATACAATACATAATTATATAATATGCTTAACTGTAAAAATTGAATAGGACCTTAATTCGAATATTTCCCCTTTTTAAAAAGGAGGCCATTGGCAGACTGTTAAAAAACTGTGCTTTTTATAGCCGAAGAAAATATACATTACCTGTTTTATAGCAGTTTCCCCCTTTTGAGCACTTTGTTCCCCTAGAAGTTGAGAGTTGTCTTCCCTGCCGGGCTCGTACTAGTACTGTGCCTGCACGGGTTGGGTCAGCTAACATAAGCTCTGCGCAGCAGCCTGTCAACATCATTTCTCCTATTTTTTCATAGGGCGCTCACGATGTGTGACCGCCCTGAGCACGATCCCCGATCCGCTCCGGCCGCGCGGCCTCCACACGATTCGTTCGTCGTCGATCCGCGTACCTTCGCGCCTGCGGATGGCTCCAATGAACACTCCTCTTGTTTTGACTACTGTCGATCCTCCGGCCCTCCCTTCAAGAATAACACTCCCGGATCCTGTGCCCCTTACCATCTACTGAAGTTAAGAGGGTGCCCAGCGTGACCACGGCTTGGTTGGCACCTACATTGGCTAACGTTTGGGCGGAGCGGGATCGATCCATTTTGCGTTCCGCCCGATCCTCACGTTCGTCTCGATCCTCACGATCCTCTCGGCCCAGCCACCTCTGTTGCCCTACGTTCCCTGCAGACAGGGATGCATCTTTTCAGCCAACCCGTTTCGATTCCGGTCTCCTTAATCGAACAGATTCACGTTCCGGCATTCCCCCGGCCCCTACGATCCTCGGTTCCGGACTGGGGGGGGGGGAGGGGGGAACTAACATCTACTTCCACCAGTGTTTAGGTTCTGTACCAATCCTACCGAACGTCGACCTATCTCTTCTACAGGACCGCCTTATTCTACCTGTCTAGCTGCTATCTCCCGACTTGGCAGATTCAAGCCGAGGCCCTGGCCTGCATTGCTCGTCCGGGCTCGGTTCGGGAACAGAGTTCATTGCTTCTCGACCCTACAGTTACTATTCCGGTTCCTGTGTCCTGTTGCTGAGTAGCTCCTGCCTCCGGCGCCGTCTATGTCTGACATTAGTTACCACTTGCACCCACCGTTCCTCCACTCGATTCCGCCTCTACAAGGCAACCAGTGGGCCGGGACTGGGCCCTAGCATCCGGCCTGGGCCCCTTAGCAGCCCACTTTCTACTGTCCACCTCGTTTCTTCACATGCCACCGTTTCGTCTGCACCACCGTTTTGTCTGCAGCTACTTAGTTACGGTTCCTCTTCGTGGATCGTCGTCCCGATTCCTTTTGGACATCAGCAAATCAGACCTGGGCCCCTACATGGCCCGGGCTCTTTGCAGGCCACGATCCGCTGTCTTCCTGCCTCATCGCATATCTGTTTCCTGTTTATTTCCAAGTAACCATCTTTGTCGGACTGAGGAACGGTCCGCTTCCGTTTGTATCACGAACAACAAGGCTCGAACTGGGTCCTTACTCACAGCATGGGCCCGTTTCCAGACCACGTTCCGCCAGCCTCCTGCCTTCTTACTGTGGGTACTTCGATTCCTGACAAAGATCATCATCCCGACCTCCTCACATGCTCTTCGGTTCCACTTGTTCTTATCCTCCAGGAATCGGACCGGGCCTCAACACCCGGCCCGGACCCTTTATAGGCCACGATCCGCTGTCTTCCTGCTGCAATCTACTATTTTCCTGCCTGACCACACGCCTGTACCAAGTACCGCCTCTGTAGGACTGGTGTTTGGTCCGATTCCCCTTCATATTACAAACACCAATGCTAGGAATGGGCCCATGCGCCCATCCCGGCCCTTTTCACGGACCACGTTCCGCCGGCCATCTACCTTCTTGACGCAAGTATATCGGTTCCTGAAGAAGATCGTAAACCCCACGAGCTGCCTCCCATCATGGAATCAGCAATCATAGTTCTCACCAGCATCCTTCTTACGATCCAAAACCACGAGCAACAATCGCACTCAGCCCTTCATATGGTCAGGCCACCCATCCGATCCCCGTCCCTGCACTCCTCAGGGGGAGTGTTCAGGCTGTCTTTGGCTGAGTTAACTCTCCGCTGTTTGTTGTTTACACAGCAATCCGCCTCGGCCTCTCCCGTCCTCATCAAGACAGATTCACGATCCGCACTCGCTCTTCCTCCCTCCTAACTACCTTACTATACACAGAGTGAGAGGGGTTGGAGGACCGTACCACCACTCCGGCTGCATTTTGCCTGCGCCTTGCCAATTTATGAAGCCGTACCATCGATCCTGCTAGTCGCCATGTCAATCCTCTGTAGCCACCTTAAATAGGTAGGTCCGCAACCCAGGATAAAACTTATATTCCTCATCCCTCCTCGTTCTCCTCCCTGGCTTGCTCTGCAAGAGGGGGGGGGGGAGACATCTCGACTACCTGAGGACAGTTACCGAACAGATACGATCCCCTTCCATGGAAGCCATCTGCTCAGCGGACCAACTACTGCGTGCATTGCCAGTGTTGCTGCCCGCTGCGCAATAATTCTGCGCAGCCTCCTCAGATTAGATCCACACACTACTCCGCCTGTCATACGCTGGTCGTTCTGCGTCCTATGAGGCCACACGTGGATATGCCTATGGAACCAATGGTCCGCTCGGCATTGTCCCACACTCCTGCTCTCTTGGATCCTGCAACTACAAGACTTTGCCTTCGACTGGCCGCTATCACTGCTGCTTCTTGCTGCACTCCGCTTCATTCCAAGCCTGCACCTCGATCTGCGATCCCACAATTTCAGGGAACAATAGACGATCTGCCGATCCGTCTAGCACGCTCCGTGTCCCCTGTTCCATTAAGACCTCCCACCTCCGACATAGAGATTCTCGGATTATCAAGTGTAGGACTCAACCGATCCGACACAACAAAATAGTTCATCCCTTTCTGTCCACACATCCCACTTCGAGTCCGTTCCCCTTCTGTCATGAAGAGATCCAAGTCACCTTTCATTACCAGCATCACACCGCTTCAACGTAAGTCATTGCCGATCCCCTCGTAAAACGCAAGCGACCACCT
Source organism: Lithobius niger (assembly GCA_023313725.1). Taxonomy (NCBI): domain Eukaryota; kingdom Metazoa; phylum Arthropoda; class Chilopoda; order Lithobiomorpha; family Lithobiidae; genus Lithobius; species Lithobius niger. Next base: position 16,504 of record JAHWFP010094886.1, on the reverse strand, counting down.
CTCCCGAAAACTGATGCCATTCCTGCCATTGCGGGTATGTCAGGTGTAAAGCCTTCAAAATCGGGACTATCATCAACAACGTCTGTCCGCATCAAGGTAGCCCGGACACCCTTTGAGCCACCTAGATGCCACGCACCGATGCAGGTCCTCGCCGAAGTTGGACACACGGCTCCATCGGTTCCCGATCCTCCCGACCAAAACGTTCAACCAACCCAGCAAATTGGTTCACCGATTCCGCCTCCTCTTTTGACTCTTTCTTCGCAAGATGCCTCATCACCATCCAAGTTAGCACCATTCCCTGCACCACCAGCCCTCCAAGAAGCACTTATGCGTGGCCTGCATCTTTCCGCACGTGATGCTGAAAACCTAGATTCCAATATTACATTCGTCCTCTCCTTTACAGACAACTTCACAACAGAATTGGCCTCATTACGATCCTCACTATCCGACCTTCCTGCATTCCTCCGCTGCAATTTCAGAAGCTGTTTTAGCAGAAAATGCACTCCTACGAGTCGCTAACGAGGCCTACGCCAATGAACTTGTTACTCAACGATATCAGTCGATGCGAATCAACTATGCATTATTAAAAGCCAACGGAGCATGGGTCTCACCGATTCCTCATCGCCACCTTGGCAAACCTATTACTGCGCTCGTTCACGCACACGCTGCCTCCGCAACGCTCCGTTCTCAGCCACGATCCGTTCACCTGCACCGCCATTCCCGCTACACCACAACCGCCCCCATCACTACAATACCTTCACCAAGCCGCTCCGTCACCTTACCCTTTCCAGTAAGAGATCCTTCCACAATGGCACATGAATCCCTCACCCCAGCAGACGATTCTCCCGATCCTACCACCGGTTCCGCTGTCTCTCTCTGGAAAGAGGCAGTGGCATCGTCTCACTTCAATCAGATCACCAACTATTCAGTATGGCAATTTTACAATGCTCCTAACTTTGTCCCGGTGTTCCACGAAATCAACCCACACGTAGCTACAGCTTACAGTGATGTACCTTGCTCTCCCTGCCAAGCAAAGGCCAAGGGGGTGGCTTTAGGCTTCAGGATGCTTCCATAAACATACCTTCAAATCATAACTAACATTCCTCCTTCATATCTGGACAGCGAGAAGCCTACTTTAGCGGCTCCCCTCCCTTGTGGGGGAGCAGTAGAAATACGCCTCTCGCTTCGGAACTTTCATCTTTCAATATTCAATAATACTATCACCAGTTCTTCACTTTATCATTACACCCATCGGACCGTCGATCCTTTCACTATTCCAGTTTCAACAGTCCGCTACACGCCTCATCCCTCGGCCCTCCATAAGGCAAACTTCGATCCGCCCCAAATGCCTTGACCATCTCCAACTCAGCAACCTGCCTCTTCACTTCATCTTTCTTCCCCACAAGGTAAGCCAGTTTCCGAATGTTTTCTGATTCCGTACCTTGTACCCTCGAGGTGTTAGACCCTTGCATGCGGATAGACAAAAAAAAAACATCAACCTTTAATACAAACGAGCCACCGCCTTTCCCAACCTCACCCAGGGGTGACAACACGGACCTCCAATCCTTACGATTCCGCCGTCGATCCTCCTCCTCATTTACAATAGGGTGAGATTGGTTGAGGGATCAGGGTTGTCTTCACTGGGACTTGTTCCTTAGGGGCGACGGCTCGTACTGCGGGAGACTTGGACCTAGCCCTCCTCCTAGGTGACAAAGTCTGCTATAAAACAGGTAATGTAAATTTTCATCGGCTATAAAAAGACTAAAACTCCAGGGCCTGAACCTGGTTAATTTTAGTTTTTATTGCCTATCCGAATTTATACATTACTTAAATTCCCGCCCAGCCTCCCCTCCATGGATAGGTTGTGGAACTGGGAGAACTTATGCTGACAGGCTGCTGCGCAGAGCTTATATAAGCTGGCCCAGCCCGCGCACGCGCAGTACTAGTACGATCCCGGCAGGGAAGACAACTCTCAACTTCTAGGGGAACAAAGTGCTCAAAAGGGGGAAACTGCTATAAAACAGGTAATTTATATTTTCAGATAGGCGATAAAAACTAAAATTAACCAGGTTCAGGCCCTGGAATTTTAGTCTTTTTAGGGAAACTTGGTATGTGGGGATGCATTCGCTGATGGGAAGTGAACTCATTAAACAATTAACGATTTTAGAAAAGTTTTTTCTTTCCATACACAACTTTTTTCTGGGTTCGTGGTGTTGAAAGAAAACACCAGGTTTTTCTCTTTAATCGTCTTTCAAAAAATTTAGAAATTTTTTAAAGCCTTGGCTAACAAAAAGACTACTGCCCCAACTGGGACTCGAAACCAGGACTTCCCGGTCACCACTGAGAAAGACTGAACAGCTACTTAGCTCGGCTGGAGCCTGTAGCCAGAACCCGACCCGGTAGCACAGTGGTTAGAGCACCCGGCTAGTAAACAGGCAGTCCTGGGTTCAATTCCCAGTCGGGGCAGTTGTGTTTTTTTTTTCTTTCTCAGACTAGTGTATCGTGTATCCTCGCAAGGCCAGTCTTTAATGCAGACTGCTTGCTTCCTAAATTATCAATAAAGTCTATATCGAGGCTGTCGTCGTGTTACGTGTGGATGCGAAATCCATATTAGCCATTAGCCTACACAAATTTGGATCTTGGGTCTAAAAAAAAAGACAAAAAAACTTCAAATTAGCATCGTGGCTATGATGGTCAAGTTTTTTGTCCCTCTTTTCTCCATTGAAAAAAAATCTTCTTTAATGTGTGCAGTGTTTGCTACGGTTCCTGCTACTCGGCGATTCGGTTGTAGTTTAATGCCAAAAAGACCAATGAGGATGTCTCTGTAAATAACATGCTTGTGCCAAATGGTCGGCACGTTGCGAGTCAGTCAACTTTCTCTCTCTCTTTTTTTTTTTACAAGGACGTTTCTGAAAACAAAGGATACCTGACCCCAGGTAATTTAATTTTTCAGTGGTCTGGAAAAATTCAATATTGAAGTCTGGGAAAAAAAATTGAAGTATACGTATTAGACGCCACATTAAGGATTTCGTCGCGAATTTCGTCAGTGTTATTTTATTTCTATTTTTCGTCAGCCTCCATGCACACATGCACACGTGCATCACTAATGAAACACACAAAACGAATGGATATTTCACATAAAAAAAATACACACACAAAAATACAACGTATACACAGCATATACACGCACATGAAACAGAACGAAAACCTAAACCCACAACCTCTTACAAAACATATACGCCTAAACGCAAAATGCCTAGAAAATTGATACATACACGTACCTACACAAAATGAACACGAACTAGAACTAAAACAAACACCATTAACACACTGCCGTAACTTGGAGTCTGCTTGTTTCATAAATAATAAATATACACAAAATACACATATAGTCACTCACACGAAACAGACTTAAAATGTAAACCAACATACACAGACAAATTAAAAAAAAAAAAACCTATGTGATACACAAGTGAAGCGCACACACACACACAAACATTAAACATTTCAAATACAAACTGTTTTCACTTTCTGACACAACCATTGAGTAAAACGAGTCCTTGTTCCCTGGAATTGGAGTTTAAATTTTAGTTCGTTGTGTTCAAGTGAACTGTAATCCAATTTTATTTGTGTGCCTTGACAGCTGTGAGTACGGGGATACGAGCTCTAATGCCTTTTTTTTTATTCAGGTAATTTTTATTATACTGTCTGACCGCAATATTTGTCGTTAAGTCACTTCTTAATAATTATTCCGTTCTTACTGTTTCTATTGTCTACTGTTCATGGCACGCCTACTTTTTTTTAAAGACTGCAAATGTTTTGAATAACCTTATTCAAAGTTTCTCACAATTTACGCAGTTTTTTTTTCATTTAACTGCTTCAGCTAAAATAAAAACTGTGAGCATTAAAGACTGGCGTTGTGAGAATACAAAATACACTAATCTCAGCAAGAAAGAAAACACAACTGCTACGACTGGGACTCGAACCCAAACATCCCACGTAACAAGTCGGACCACGTTTGCTCTGGCACTGTGGTGAATGTCCATGGAGGATGGTATGTCACAATCCTTGTTCCCTGGCCTTTGAGTTGAAATTATGGTACGTAGGGCGAAATCTTCTATCCTCGCAAGGCTAGTATTTAATGCTGTGTGTTTGCTTCATAAACCCTTTACCTAATTTACTACTTGCAAAACTTCCAGTGCGGAGGGAAAGACGGAAGTAGCTTTCCCTGCCTACGTACATGTTTGTAGCTAACTACTGAAAAAAAGTTTACCAGCTAAAAGCTCAAATGGAGCAGGTAGCCAGGGTCCACCCTAGTAGGGCAGGGAGAGCGCCCAGCCCAGTATGCGGGATGTCCTGGGTTCGAGTTGACTTGTTGGGGCAGCTGTCTGTTTCTTTCTCATATCAGCGTATCTTTTATTCTGATAGACTTAAAAAGTACTTGTACGATAAATAAGGCATAAAGCCAATAAAGTGCACAACATAATTTGACTCGACGTTTCGGGTCACCTCAGACTCGTCATCATGATAACATATTGAGTACACGACAACAAACATATTTATACCACGCGCAGTGGCTGTTTGCTGTGACGTGCATATCACGTGACTGGGCTAGTTCAATCATACGGCCAAACAGCCGTTGTTCTCGTTCGTCATTGGCTAACTCATGGTGACGTCACGGCAAACAGCCATTGCGCATGGTTTACTAAGGAGTAAAGTAATTTCAGAGGTATAAAAAAGGCAAAAACATCCACGCAGACGCCAGTTCTTTCCGTGCCTGCAAGCAGCACGGATCGAGGTCCCTACTTGGCTACTTTTGCATTTTTTTACATTTTAAAATTTTTACTTTGCTTTTTCGGTTCTGTTCGATCTCTCGTTTGCCCTAGCCAGTTTTGTTCTGGTGAACATGGGTTTCTAAAATGACGCCTTTTAATGACTTTTACTCCTTAGTAAATATGTTTCTTATCATGTATACTCTTGATAATGACTCCGAGTTGACTCGAAACGTCGAGTGAAATTGTTATGTTGTGCCCTTTATTGGCTTTTACTTCTTATATTTATTCTCACATGGCTGACCGTTTGTGTAGAGACTGTTAATGGGAGGGGCAAATCCGGGATATAAAGTTAGAGCGTGTAAAATTATAGCCAAGAATTAAGCTATAGTATAAGCGGCAGGTGATGATTTATCACCGAGGGGAGGGAGAAAGGCGGAGGGAATTGTGGGGTGGGGGGAGGGGGGTGCAGTCTTGGATATTTCAGGCCCTCTTGAGGGGCGGATCATACAACTTAAAGGCTCCGTCAAAGGGATGGTTACAAAAAAACCACTGATCGCACTGGAGGAAAAATAAATATTTTCTGTACCTCGAAAATGACACTTCAGCAGTCAAAATGTCTAAAAACGGCTACAGCTGTACCCCCCTCCTCTTCCCCTGATGAAAGTGTTTACGAAGTTTTGAAGTTTGTCAATCACTAGCGTACTTAATTTGTGTAATTAACTTTTTAGAAAAACCTCGCCTCCTGTGGCATTTGGTTTCACAGATGCTGACTCAGTCAGGACGTGGACATGAGCGTTCGTCGTAACTTACTGTATGATTTGCGATAAAAAAAGGATTCAAATTATGTCTTTGAATGTTTACGAGAATAGTTCAAAATCAGCCTTGTTCTTTGGTCAAAAAAAAAAAGAGGCTACAGCGACTACCTAGTTGTAACCGGTCTTCTGTACAGTTCTGCCACTACCAAGGGTGAGGCGCACACTTCTATCACGCATTGCAACAGCCCTTTTATATAATCTAAAAGCAGTAACTATCAGTATTTCCGGTTAAAAATATGTTACCTTTCAAGCTTATTTTACATTTTAGGTGTAATTGTCAGCTTTTAGACCTAATTTTTACCTGCAACTTTAATTTCGTAAGTAGCAGCTAACGGAGATCTGGATTGTGTAGTAAACCTGTTCATTTTTGCAACACGGTGCGCCTCTGGGCACACAGTTACAGTGTTACAACGTAACTCGCAACGTAGCCTATACAGATTAGTGGTAGTAGGGAAGTGATTGGAGAGACGTCGTTGATAAAGCCAGTAGCAACTTGACGTTGCCGTGCATAACTTGATTTTAGGCGTAATTTTCATTTTTTGGTCTAATTTGGTCTAATTTTTTTTTTCAACTGTAGTTTTAGTTTCGTATGTAGCAGATAGGCCTAATGGAGGATTTTGTTTGACCTGGACCGGATTAAGGTTACTTGGGGCCCTGGACAAAATTCTTCAGGGGCCCCCCTTCCCCTTCCTATAGTTCTCTTTCACATAAACATCTCATTATTTAGAGACAAATGGAAGAAAATTGTGGGAAGGGGAAGAATTTTTGAATTTTTGAATTTTACTTGTCAGTTACTTCTCATCTTACCTTTTAGAAATTTACTTCTCAATATTTTCTCCTTATTCTAGCCATTTTATTTTTTTTTTAGTTTTAATTGTCAAACATTATCAGAGAAATTATGTTTTCAGCAGGGCCGGGGGCCCCTTAGAAATTCGGGGCCAGGGACAAAATTTGCCGGATTTAATGCCCCTAATGTCCCTGCCTCAATCCGGCCTTGGGTTTGACGGTAAGCCTATTCATTCATGCAACAATGCGACGAGACTATTTTAAACGAAGGTAAAACCCTTTTGTTTTTATGGCTGCGTGTTATCCCTAGGATTTCAATTCGAGGATCAAATAATGTTACATCGTACAAGTCTATTTGCTATAAGTAACGATGTTTTCATTTGTTATGGTAATTAACTAACTTTTGACACTGAATCTAAAGTTGTAAACCATGGTCGTCTCTATCTGGCACCGTTGCGAAGTTGAAAAAAACGACGGACGGATAAAATCGTTCGTTGCAATAGTCTTCTTAGCCGGTACGGCTGTACAGAAGACTAAAATGAAACTCGTTCTCGTTTCGAAAATCATCTGTAGGCAGTCTCACTAAGCACAAGAAATACTTAAAGGTTACTTTAATTTTTTTTTCCAGGGTCTTGAAAGGGGAGAGGGTCATCGAAAAATTGGGTGGGAACATTTTAATTTCCTCTGTCCACCCCCCTCAGGTCGTAATGACTGGTCACAGAGTGAACGAAAAAAAAAAACTCAACTTATTCCAGTCGTTAACTTACCTTGCCGAAATGGGTACTTTTTGATGTAAGCTTGGATCGAATTTTGCATTTAAATTCATGTTTGACGGACTTAAATGCGATAACGATCCGTGTCCAGCAGTTATGATACGTTTTGAAATACGGATTTGTCTTTCTTGTCCGCCCAATCATAAATTTTAACCCGTTAACTCCTCTATATCGAGAATCTTGTTACGACCCAAGCAATAACTCCACTAGTAAGGGATAATAAATCGAGTGAGGACGTGAAACGCTGTAAAATTAATAAAGAATTAATTATTTCTTGTCGTCGTGGGTTTCAACGAGTTATTGAATCTCTTCTTGCAGAAGTTTTATGAGCGTTACTGATACATTGCTTCTGCTTATCCAGTTATTTTTTACGATAGTGTTACGTTTATAATTCAGTTCACGAGCTTGCACAAACCTGTAATGTTTCAATTATTAGTTCAGCTGTAATTCTTGGAAGCCCTACCGGAACGTTTTGTTTCTCAGTGGGTGCTGAGAATAAATACAAAATAAAATTATTCGTGTTCGTTTCCAGGACACACACAAAAAAAAAAAAGTTAAGAAAGTTAAATAGATCTCAAAATTCGTAGTATCGAGAGCCTGAGAGATTACTTGATTACACCAAAAAAATATTTTGAAAAATGGAAAATAATTTAAGAACCCTAAGGCATAACTGGAGCCTATACAAGCTGAATCAGTTAGACACAAAAATGTCGGGTGGTGAATACTGGAATGGTGTATGCCCAATAATGCCTGCTTGTTCATGATCATGTCTCTCCTGGTGACCATGGCTTTTTTATTATGATGAACTTTTTTATTTTAATTTTATCTTGATTATGATTGACAATTGGTTTAAGACAATTGGTTTAGTGTATGTAAACCATACAGTGCAATGCATTTATTTTATTTATTTAAAAAATAATATTTTTAAACATTGACAATGGTACGGCTTTTCCCCTCACTCGCCACTCACGTTTGGCGATGCCATCGGGGACCACTGTGTCCCTGGTAGGTCTAACCTTGGTGGTAAGGCATTCGTGACCCCAACCCTACACCATCAACCCTTCCTTTACAGCCGGTTAACCGTCTTCGTTTTAAACTTTTAAACTTTACAATTTTTAATTTTTGTTTTAACTTCGGATGGCAGTTAGTGACCACCAGGTCCTTGCCATTCTGGTTGCGTTTGCAACTAACTTATATTATTATTATTAAAATCCAGGAAAGTTAATATAACCGGATGGAATGTACATGGGTGCTTTTGAAAATTGACCTATGTAACACAGGTTACGAAGAAACACGCTGTTGCGTGTACTAATTGCGTAGGTCGGGCGAGATGTCGCGTCATAATCCTCTGATCTAGCTTAATCTTAAACGACTGCCTGTACATATCGCATTCAAATTACGCTTAGGCAGTAAACTAAACAACCGAACAAACCATGATGCTCGCCGAGCTTGGTTCCTGCGGGTAACTCTGGGACAGGATGGAGGCTAACACTGCCAATGAATCGACTATCGACCATTCAAAAACGTGATAGAAACAAGGGGAAAGGGGGAGGGGAGGGCGCTGCATTTACTTGCATTAATTCGCTGTGCAAATGTAGGTGGGTGTGATTTTTAACTTGTTCGGCAAGAAAATGGGACCAAATTTTACGTGTTTTAGCATCGAAATATAAACTTGTCCATTTTATGTCTGCGCACTTTGGCTGGTTTTCGCATACAAATAACGTCGCACATGTTCAAGTTTATGGTTTGTTTAATCTTGGATTAATAACTACACTTCGTTACGGGATAACTCCTCGCTATAGTTACCGCACAAGCACCGCGACACAACAAGTGGCCAGAGTTTGAAAGTTTCTCAAATGTGCCACGAGAGCGCCAACTGCCGACAACAACGGAAGTGACAGGCTATAGCGTTAGCGTCATTACTGCGGCGTCGTTATATGCAGTTTCGGTTTCGACTATGGAAGGCGAGCTACGAAGCAACGAAACTCAACTAGTGGCTAACTTCATTACAATTTCCGTTTTAGAAATCGCGTAAATTTAGCGGGACATGCGTGGGCAAAAATAAAAATGCAATTCTAATGATAAAAAGATAATTTAGACGAACTGTTTCGTGTTTTACTGCTCTGTTGCCGTGAAGCGACACGTCGTCACCATCTTGGATTTGTGCGGCAGTAGTTGGATACAACAGTTTGTGGCCAGATGGCGCACCACGTTTTGATTGCGAGTACTCTGGACACTACCGTGGCTAGATTTCGGAGCGAGTGAATAGGGTTTGGTTTAATCGTTTGTTTATGAACTGAAGCGTTAGAAAAAATGTGCACAACATTTGATTATTAGCTACGTCATTTCCTTGATCAGTTTTGGTGTGTGGAATGTCTGGCAGCAGCGTAAGAGTTGCCACAACATTTCCTCGAGCGTAGCGAAACGATGCCGAATGAGCTAGCTGAGCGAGCGACTCAGTTACAGTAGTTATTTTTTAAAGTTGGGGCTGAACTTAATTGTTCAATTGCAACTCGTTTCGTGTTGGCGCTCCAGTTTGGCGCTACACGATGTGCTGATCTCTCCACATTTTCTTTTTTCTACTCCCTCTTCAACGGTACCTCGCAGTTTGAAGCTCCCCTTTTCACCCCCTCCCCCCGCCCTCGCAGGGCTTCAACGACATTTATAGGGGCTTGGGTCAAGGTTTTTTTTACGTATATCCGTCTTAATTTGTAGTTTCATCTAATCTCGTTTTTTTTATTAGTCCTTAGCGATTATGTTAACACTACGGGGGGGGGGCATCAATGCAGGGCCTGGGGCAGTGCGCACCACCCCCCCTCCCCACTCTCAATTGCACCCCTGCTCCCTACCCCACACACTCATAAATTGAACCTCAAGTCAACCGGAAAGGAAATAACCCATTTTCTCGGAAACCGTCCTAAAATTTATGCGAAATATTCATTATAAAAAAAAATACGTTTTTCTTTACGGCACGCTAACTATTCACTCCTGAATTACCCTTGTTACGTAAAAAGATTTCTAGGCTAAAGCACTAAAACGATGTAGCGGACTCATTAAGGCTGGTTATGGGGTTTTTACGGCGACTTCAAAGTCGGGTATAGTGTGACCGTTTAGAGTGGAATTACTTTGAGGGTCAGGTTGGGTCAAGAGTAATAAACGAACGCACAATCGCGGGTGTCAGCGCAACAATGTTGTTGACGTGAAGATCCCGCAGTCTCACACGTCTTCGTAGCATCACCTCTGCTTTTAAGCCAACAGTCGCTCTGGCCCTGTCCGGGAACTAGGATCTTAAAATGACAGTAATTTACAACTGCCCACTTCCACCTACGGCCATCTTGATTTACGAGCAGCACTAGAAGAAACGACATCGCCGCCGCCAGCTGGCGCACGCTCCGCCTCCAGCTACGGCGGTAAACACTGGGGTTTTATCAAGCATGCATGTTTTATTTCTTTTAAGACTGTAAATGTATTTAAAAAAAAAAAGTAAATGAAGAAATGGTGATGCATTGCGTTGCAATGTCCAACTTTAGTTGATTCAATTCGTGGATAGGAAAACATGAGTAAAACGCTTCAAATCGGCGGAGGTGGGGGGTTCCCCCATGGCAACGTATCGATTTTGTAAAAAAAAATATGGCCGACATTTGCTGGAGCGATGATGTAAAAGAGCCGAAAGAGGCAAAAAAAAACGGGCAAAAACGGCTAAGAATATGGTGCAAAGAAGGTCAGAAAATGGTAAAAACACCAAAAAAAAAAGTCCCCCAGAAAAAAAGTAAGTTACCCCTGCCTTCTCTGGGACCTGTGCACGTCCCTGTGTAACCACGTACCGTCGTTCCTGACTCGTGTATAAGTATAGAGTAAATTGTTTCCAACAGAAAGCAAACCGGTCAAAGGATGGGCTTTCGCCACTGACACCTTGCCTAGAATTTAAAAGTAGCCTATGTGATTTAGAATCTGTTCGAATATTTCGTTAGGTCAAGGCTGCCGAGTCTGTTTTTGAACAAAGCCACACAGTTTACATCAATTAACTAAACAAAAAACGGCTTCGCCAGTTAGAAAAAAAGTATTAGAGGTCGTATCCTAGGAAATTCACAGCTATGAAGGTGCACAAACAAAAAAAAACAGCTTAGAGTTGACGCGAACGAAACGAACTATAATTTCAACTCCAATTCCAGGGAACAAGGAGTGTTTTTAGTAGGGTGCCGCACACCAAAGTCGACAAAACGTCGTTGCGAGACATCGCATCTGGTGCAGTAGTGACGCCAGCCAACTCCAGATGGGGGAGGGGGGGGGGGGGGCCACGATGGCCCGA
>JAHWFP010094885.1:62111-76904 GCA_023313725.1 Lithobius niger | reverse complement strand
TATTCTTTCCCCAGCATGTTGGTGTAGGTGGTACCTCCAATCCCACAGTCTCCCAAATCTATCAGCTGAACTGGCTATTCTTTTCCCAGCATGTTGGTGTAGGTGGTACCTCCAGTCCCACACTCTCCCAAATCTATCAGCTGAACTAGTTATTCTTTCCCCAGCATGTTGGTGTAGGTGGTCCCCCAGTCCCCCCACTCTCTTAAACCCATCAGCTGAACTGGTTATTCTTTCCCCAGCATGTTGGTGTAGGTGGTACCTCCAGTCCTACACTCTCCCAAACCTATCAGCTGAACTAGTTATTCTTTCCTCGTCATGTTAGTACAGGATGTTCCGCTTGTCCCACAATCTCCTATATCTGGAGAACTGGTTATTCTTTTTCCTGTATATTGGTGTAGGAGGTTCCTCCATTCCTTCATTCTCCTAAACCTATCAGCTGAAGTGGTTATTCTTTTCCCAGCACGTTGGTGTAGGAGGTTCCTCCATTCCCAACCTCAAGGCCTTGAATTCCTTGAAATTGTTAATTACGTCCATGAAAGTCTTAGGTTTAAATTTTTTTCGTTAACTTGTATGTTTGTGGTAAAATGTAGTTGTGCTGCTGGCAATTAACAAAAATCTACGAAAAAAGCTCGGTAAAAAAGTTGAAAAAAAAAAGATCTTTCCTGCTGAAACTCTTTACCCTGCCTGGTGAAAGTCGAACCAAAGGAACTGAGCTAACCTGGTGTAACTTATAACAACAACACGAAACAGCCACAAATGGCTTTGAATAGTTCTTCTGGTTTTTTTTTTCGGCTGTTTTTTTCCTTCGGCTTTTTTTCTGCACACAATTAAAACGTGAACGTTTTAGTGTTTGGTGGTATGTTGCTGGTTCTTCACCAGTAAAACTTAGATCTATTGGAAGCTAAGCAGCCACATTTCAAGAATAAGCTTGTTAATTAAAAAATATCATTGAAAAAAATTGTATTAGTCTTTGAAAACTCCTTGAAACATTATATTAGTTTTTGAAAAAGTCCATGAAAGATCTTGAATTCTGTGTGGTGTGATCTTGTATGAACCCTGTACATATAGTAGCCTACCAATAGTTTCTCAAGGCAACAATGGTGGGGAGAGCTTACAGCGCTCCCCCAGACAGACCCACTAGATGACTTAATATTAGTTTGCTTGATTTTTTTGTGTGTGAACTTGTGTGAACCCTGTACATATAGTACCAATAGTTTCGCAAGGAAACGATGGTGGGGGAGCTTATAGCGCTCCCCCAGACCCACTAGACGACTTAATATTAGTTAGCATGATTTTCTTGAGTGTGATCTTGTGTGAACCCTGTACGTATAGTACCAATAGTTTCTCAAGGAGACAATGGTGGGGGAGCTTATAGCACTCCCCCAGACCCACTAGATGACTTACTATTAGTTTGCTTGATTTTTTTGAGTGTGTGAACCCTGTACATATAGTACCAACAGTTTCTCAAGGAGACGATGGTGGGGGAGCTTACAGCACTCCCCAGATCCACTAGAAGACTTAATATTAGTTTGCTTGATTTTTGTGTGTGTGTGATCGTGTGTGAACCCTGTACATATAGTACCAACAGTTTCTCAAAGAGATGATGGTGGGGGAGTTTACAGCGCTCCCCAGACCCACTAGATGACTTATATTAGTTTTTGGAAAATCCTTACAAGTGCTTGAATTTTTTGTTTGTGATCTAGTGTGAACCCTGCACATGCAGTACCAACAGTTTCTCAAGGGGACGATGGTGAGGGAGCTCACAGCGCTTCCCCAGACCGACTCACTAGATGACTGGGACGGGACCTTTCTAACCAGCAGCCCCACGCCAAATTGGCTTCCTACGGCCTTGTGGTGTTTGACATTGGGTGTCAAACAACAAACTTCAAATAACTTCAAATGACGAAAACTTGGCAGGACTCTTCAACGAGTTTGGTTTTAGATATGTACGCACTATAGATTATTTTTTCTTCCTGTAGCGTGTTAAAGTTGAGCGGAAACTTCATACTGCATTCAGATCCTTGAATAATTCAACTTCAAGATTTTGGCAGATATGATGAATGGCTTTGGCGTGGTTTAAACTTGCATGCTGTTTCCAACGCGCCTGTTATCATTTTTAGCTTTTGTTGTTGGCGACCCTTTGTGCGAGATTACTGCCAATCTTATCTAACGGAGAGTGACGTTTGCACCCAGCATGGAACCTTCATTTTGATTGGCTCTTTTCCAACGCCCCCTACTTCGAGGCGTGGTCTCCATCAACTCCGCCTGAGACCAACTCGGAGCCTTCGGGGTTTCAAATATCAAGTTAACGCCGTTGCAGTTGGCTGGCGCGAATTGATTAGTGCGACGCCGAGCGGGCAAGAAAGGAAACAGGTTCTAGAGACGTGAACGTACGAGGGACCACCACTTCGTGATGAATTTGTAAAATTGGGTGGGATTAAACCTTTCCATCCGATGCCAAACCAGAGTGACTTTTTTTTTCCGTGGGTCAGTAGGGATATTCGAACCGGCCGTTCAGTTAGTTTCTATAGTGTGGGACATCAACCACTACACATTCCTTGCTCGCCTTGTTCTGGGTTGTAGAAGCCTCTCACTAACTTGTGAAAATAAAAAAAAAAATAGCTGCAGCCCGTGCTACGCTGCCACGCACGGATGGTGTTGGATGCATCGTTTGCAACATAGTTATGGTTTGGTCTCGCTTGCATATGTCCATGCTTCACCAAACATGCTTCAATCACATTTTTGCACACACTTTTTGCTCGGTCTTTATGGATCTGTGGGACATGAAATGCTGTAACTCGTGAGCGGACGTGTATGTATCTCGTCAGAGGTTCGCTCCAACAACTGTTCATTTACATTTTGAAACATTTCAAGTGCCAACGGCTGCATTTCGGAACCAAATATGTCATTCAACAATCCTAACTGGTTCTTGCCATAGGGCACTGACACGACGTAGTATTATTGTGTATAACTCTATGGTGGAGCCAATAACTGGGTTAGCTGCAAGGAGCACTGGAGAGAGAAAGGAAGATCGTCTTATTGAAGCCAATTCTATTAGACTGGATTTCTTAAGGCTATAAAGCGCGATTTTTGTTGTTGGAGAAAACATACTTTTAAGCCTAAGAAATCCGCTCTCTAAGCACTGTTTTGACTAGAAGTGCCGTTTTTTCCGTTAGATTTTAATCTAGTGCACCTTGCAGCTATTACCTCCAAATGGTGTCTCGTAGCCAATATGACGTCGCATGACGCTGCTCTATATGCTGTGATCCCTAATGACGCCATATTATACTTATTATAGCAAACAAACGCCGATTTTCGTTCTCTTCGCTCACTCAATCCGTACATCCCTTCAGTAATTTAGCTCCGTCTTGCTTTTTTCAATTTTGTACTAAGTCTTCTACAATTTTTCTCTCACTGGAGGTTGGGGGAAGTGGTCGCCCTGTCCCATCCCCCCCCCCCGTCCCTTTAAAAAATTGATAAGAAATAAAGAGTTAATTTTAAAAAATCTTCGCTGTTTATAAATCAATTCTTTTTGTTAGGCTACTGGTTTACACTCTTAACGGAAAAAAGAACTATTACAATCCTAAGCATACACGAATTTATAAAAGTTAAACATGGTTTTCTTTTTTTTAAAATGTAATTTGACTTTTTGTGGGGTATATATCTGAGTTCTGAAGATCTCAGTTACTCGGCGGGGTAAGAAATGCTATATACGCGAGTGTATTTTCTATTTTCTCATGTTCCTCTTACACAGCAATTCCTGAATATGAAGCGAACGAATCCAACACTGATCTTTACGCACACTTCTGAAAAGCTCTAACACCACGCATGAGATTTGCTGCAGAAATAATGAAAGAAGCGACCTCATTGTTTCAAGACGTATGACATTGGCAGTAATACCATTTGCAATTATGTTCTGCATTCTTCACACTAAAAGAACTTTCACTGTGGTATAATATTACGGCAAATGGCTTTGTGTTGTCCATGTACTAGTGCTCGGGGCCACTAGCCTTATAGATCGGGTTCCCATGCCACTAAAAATCGGTTTAGCCATCCAAAGGAAAAGATGAGTATTTCCGAAAGCATTATTGAGGTAAATATTTCGTCTTCAAACTTGCGAATTCCTTGCGTCCTTGTCATGAAATTTCAACCAAATCAAAACAAAATTGCGAACGTTATCGTTTTCCAAACACACAAAATTAAACTCAGTCGAGTATTCGAGCTGCTTGCTTCGCTCGCTCTCGGCCAAATACGGCGCAGGCGCCCTTTGGCAGTCATACTCTTGGCGCCCCTGGAGTAATTCTTCCCTTTCGCCTTATCAAAATGAATGCGCTATTTTGGATTGCTTTTCTGCTGGTGACCATGCTTTTCAACAGAGAAACCTCTCCTCTTTTTCCTCTCCCATCCCTCTACTTGAGTTTTCATCGCATTTTCATGCCCCCCACCCCTGCCCCATCCCCCACTAGTAAAACAGATTATTTATATAAAACCCTACCGCCAAATGGTGTTCCTTGAAATAAATATAAAATGTGCTTTAAAGAATGAACTTCGAAACCTGAAATGACCGAATATCGAATGACCCCTGTGTCTTCAGCTCTGGAGGAGCTGACCAGTGATTCTGACAAGACAAGACAAAACAATAAATAATTATTTTTGATTTTGTTTATTCTCGTATACTACTTGCACTCCTGTCGGAATGAGCTGTGAGGTGCCCAGAGAGCGCTCATGGCCTACATTCCAAGATCCAAGATGAAGATTCAAGTTTCCAATGTTCATTTGACTCTTTGGAAGCCTTATTGGCCCTCTCTTTTGAGGACCAATGATCGTGCAGCAGTTGCATTGTTGGTTGATGTCAGGGGAGCGGGTTGGTGTCAGGTACGGAGGCTGAGTAAGACACCCACCCTGATATCCCCCTCCCGCGAATGGAAAGCTTTCGGATGCTTAGAGGTGCACTCGTTACTTACGTCAAGTAATGATTAGAATAGGTTACGGAGTAAATTTGAAAAAAAATACCAGATGATTAGAAAGTAATTAAATACAGATGCAAACCTGTTTACGTTGCCTTTTGGACTTATATGTCAGACTGCCTGAAGTCCAAAAGGCAACGTAAATAGATTTGCATCTGTATTTAGTTATTTCTTGTGAGCCTTTGGCTTTCCCGTCCTTAATAGAAAGTAATTCTCATAACAATTGTTTGAACCTCAAACACTCTTTTGAATTGGCCACTCACTTACTCACTTTCCCTCCAATTACGCTTGCATTAAGCTTTTACATGCGACTTCATGTGCGCTACTGCACGTGCTCCACATTGCATCGTGTTGCACTGGGGATACTGGGTTCAATACATCCCGAAGGTGTAGCTTAGTTTGTGGGTTTTGCACCACAAAGGTACAACTTAGTCTGTAGAAACACTAACGTTTACAGCGGTCTTCTAGGCACTGGACTTTTTTTGGGTTGATGTTGCCGTTATTGACTGACACTCTGGAAGCCGTCCTGTCGGGTGGTTTAACTGTCGTGTATGTTGCCTGCATTAGGTGATCTGCGATTGTTCAGTCCTGAGTCTCCTTTCTTGCGCCTTGGCTCATGGTCCCGCACGCAGTTTGGCGTTCGTAGTAGGTGGTTATAGCTGCATTTTCCAAGTCTGACGAGTCCCATTACTCTGCGGCTGTGTCCCATTCTGGGTCACTGTCTGATGCTTACAAGGATGATTCATAGGTGTCTCCGTATTCATCCTCGACTTTCTTATCAGATAGGTTATCAAACACGTCAGTGGATGCTTCATCAATTGTTCTTGAGTTCACCTGACCCTGGTTGTCCGACGCACTGATACTGGCTGTGGGACCTTGCGATCCATTGTGACTGGATTCCATTGCATGTCCTAGCATTGTTGTTGTCTGTAATTGCCACCAAAGTAGGTCATGTTGCTCTTCTTTCCCACCATTCTGTAAGGCGCTTTATAAACTGGTTCCACCTTCGTGTTGATGTCTTCTCTGTGTTTGACAAGACGTGGTTCTTGATGTTGACGAACTCTCCTACTTACTACCTTTCTGTGCTTCTCATCATAGTTCATCTTTGCTGCTCTTGCTGCTGCTGCTAGGCATACACTCTTGTCATAATTTGAGGAAGGTGCTCGGCATATTCCCCTGGTGTCAGATTTGTCTGCTCGTCTGGAAGACTGATCACTGGTAGTTGCTTACATTTTATCTCTGCCAAACTTGAGGTAACGAGGAGTTTTTCCTGTGCTAGTATGGGGCGTTGTCCGAATTGCTAGCTGCAGCGCTGACAGAAGAGGCCCGTAAGTCTCCTCGTGATCCTAAAGAAAAGCCTACTTTCATGGTGCGGTTCACTCTCTTTGTTCCATTCTATTGGAGGTCATAAGTCGTCATCCGATGTTATATGGCGCCAGTCAACGCAAGCAAACTCATGACTTTTGACACCAACGCTTGGCCATTGTTTAAGACAATTTGTTACTGTCGTATCATAGGGTGTGAGAACTTCCTGCAGTAGTTTCCTTGCTGCTGTCTTTGCCATTATGTTCTTTGTGGGGATGAACAAAATTAATTTTTGTGAAATAGCCCAACATTGGTAGAATGTAGTTGTGCTTGTGCATTGTTTCTGACAAGGGACCTATGTATAGTCGATTCGTAGCATCTGAAAAGACGAGAGGCGACGACTGCATGCCGCCTGCTGATTTAGTCTTTGCCATCTTCTTGGCTATGTGGCAGTTGTGACATGAATGCACGTAAGTTAAACAGTCTCATAACTTGCATATCCCATGATCGACCGCTCACAGTCTTTGCATCCACTTAGTGAGGCCAAAGTGTCCTGCTTGCTTGTCTTCATGGTAGTATTGCAAATACATATGGTGCAGGGTCTTTAGCACGCAGAGTCTCCAGGTGCTTTGCAGCGTTCCTTTGTCAGGGTTAGGGGATCCTTGGTGTACATTAAGCCATCTGTGTCAAGAGTGTAGTTCTTCTGTAACCCCTATTAATGACAGGCGCAAGTTTTGGGTTTTGATTCAATTCCTGGGCGGTCACCACAACAAAGCTAGGGGAATCGAGTGCAGCTAGTGTTGCACGTGCGCAACGGCACTGTGGTTAGCACGGCCAGCCCTTAGGCGATCAGCAATTCTATACGCCGAAACATGGACTGAATCTAGTCGTATACTGACTTTAAACAACGAGCTCTTCCAGGTGGGGGATTACACAATTGCTTTGTGCGGATTTTGTGCCATTGTGTTTGCAATGATGTAACATTTTCGCATAGCGATATCAAATTCCAGACAAGAGTGGGTGGCGTATCCAAAATTGTCAAGATTGAGGTCAGCTTACACAATAGAAAATTGCTCAAGTACAGGAATGTTTTAATGAATCCATGTTCCTTAAAGATGGGTTGTAACCAAACGAAAGTTTGCAGTGTCTAGCACCATCCAGTGATATCTAGTTCTCTCAAGTGCTTGCTCACAGCAAGCAAAGGAACGCACAAAGAAATATCGTTTAACACAACAAACAAGCCATATATATGAGTCCTTAATTATTGAGTAAAAATTTGGTACGTACTCGTTCACCTGAAAGCAAAATTAATGATATTACTGCCACTAGATGTTGCCATGGCAGATTCTTTAAAATTCTGCCGTGGCACCATCTAGTGGCATCGTTAATCTTTACAGCTAGCTTCCAGGTGCACAATGGCATATCATATTTTCACTCAATAATTAAGGAAACATACAGCTTATTTATTTCATTAATGGAAATTTCTAAGTGCATTCCTTTGTTGGCTGCAAGCAAGCACTATTCAGAACTCGATGGAGCTAGATGCTGCAGTCATTCATTTGGTGCCAACCCACCTTTAAGGTCAGATTAATCAGTCAACGGCGGGGGTGAATTCCAGCCATTGTCTGTCCGACCAAGTCGCGCAGTACCAATGGGGCACTAGGAAGTGTTGGTTTCTCCATTCCTCCTTGTATTGACAATAACATAGAGCATGTTAAATCTCCTATCCCCGTTTGGTTAGAATTAGGGCCACCGCGCACACAGCGGCCAACGAGAATGCTTACAGTGTATGTAGCAACGCGCACTTGGCCGCAGCGGCCAGCCTGTCGCCACAGTCATTGGGATCCAGGCGGCGTCCAGGCGGCCACAGAGCGACCATACTTGCTCCGTATGCCTTTTTCACTACGTGATCGAGAATTATCAATGAAAAACGGACGTAGCCGCGTGGCACGTTGCCGTGTTTTTTAGCCGCCACAACCACTGGCCGCGCGACCGTGCCGCTCAGTGTGCGGGCACCCTTAAGGCGATGTCTGACAGTCTGATCACCTTCGAACCTTGTAACTTTCGTTTTTGATTAATTAAAACATTCTGGGAAAATGCTTTCGCAGTAGCTCGTCTTGTGACGGTCCAAGTATTTCACCTCTAGCATCGCAATGTGAATGCCACTGTCTGTCCCTATTAATCCTTTCCTCGGATTCCTAAACCCAACAATATCGAATCGAGGTCCTCTTCCATTATTCCGTGCTAGGCTATGCGGGAGGTTATAAAGAAATATTCAGTGAGTGACACTAGAAATCTCATAAAAACTTACGTGATGCAGGGGTCTGGTGTGACAAGCTGCGGCATATTGAAAACTTTTTATTGCTTAAAGTTTAATTTTTGAGGGCCAATTTATTTTTTGTTATTTTACTGGCCAATGACATTTCGTAATGTGATGTCAGAAACGGCCCTTTCGACACTGATAACGGCCTATGTCCCAACACAGCTCCCTTACATGTATATAAAGGTATAACGTTTACTTTCACGTAGTATGCTAAAACTGCCGTGAGATGCACTGAAAGCACCCACATCATAGCATTGATTAGTGTTAGCGGGACATAACAAGAACGTGGTAATCTTCTCATTATTAGATTTGTACTAAACGAACATTATTTTACGATAGTGGTGACTATCCTTGAAGTCTTCGAACGATTTATTGGAAGTTAGCTATAATGAGTTTTGTTTCACGAAATGGAGGTCTGGATGAGTTAGTCGACTGCTTCTTGAATGACCTGAACAGTGGTGTTGAATCCTCGGTGCCTAGGAGGCATGTGAAAGTTTCTAGGAATCCGTCTAGGATTTGCAAGGATATTTACAAGGAAATTAATGAACAAAACATCTAGAATTCGTAGATTACTGAAAGGTAATTACCCACCTGATCACCTCCACCAACTTGAAGAAATTAGTAGGCAAATTGTGGATAAAACGACTGAAAACAGGTAATTTTATGTTGAAAAGCTCTGCAGTGATTATGCAAGCTAACCTAAAAAAGTTTGGAATTATATCCGTAATTTTAACGGAAATGAATCTGCCGTTTCTCAGTTAATGGTGGATGATGTCTGCATTGTTGAGAACATACTCTCAACCACATCTTTGTAAAGAATTTCTCGACTCTCGATGAAACTAGGCCTCTTCCTCTTTTTGGCATGAATTTCCCTGACGAAATCAACGACGCTGAGGTGACTTAGGAAGGCATTATGAACCTTATCAAAAATCTTGACAGTGCAAAATCACCAGGCCCGGGTGGGTACCAGGTAGGTGACTGTTACCGTACTTAAAACTGCAGTTACAAAAATTGGGTAAAAAAAATCAAAATTAGGCCTAAAATCATGTTACCACGGCAACGTCAATTTGCTACGAGTCGCTGCTGGCTTCATCAATAGTGTCTCTTCCCTCACGTCGCTACTACCACTGATCTATATAGGCTACGTTATGCGTTATGTTGTGACACTAACTGTGTCCCCGGAGGCGCACCGTGTTGCAAAAATGAATAAGATTGCTATACAGTCCAAATCTCCGTTAGCTGCTACTAACGAAATTTAAACTGCAGGTAAAAATTAGGCCTAAAAGCTGATAATCACGCCAAAATGTAAAATAAGCTTAAAAGCTAAAATATTTTTAACTGGCTATTCTGATGGTTACTGCTTTTAGTTATGTAATAGAGATAGCGGTTGCATTGCGTGATAGAGGTGTGCGCCTTACTATTGTAGTGGCAGAATTGTACAAAACACCGATTGTGACTAGGTAGTTTCAGTAACAGAACTCAGTGAGTTGTGATTAATGGAGTAGCTTCTAATAGGTAAAATGTGCTCTCAGGAGTTCCACAAGGTTCAGTCTGTGGACCTTTTCTTTTCATAGTGTGTATAAATGACTTGATGGATATCATGGGGAATTATGGGTCACTTTTTGCTGATGGAAGGAAAGTCTGCACACATCTTGATGCTGGTGCCTTCCAGAATCTTATCAATCTTGTTTTTGACTGGTGCTCCACAAGGGGCATGGAAAATCTGCAGGTTTGTCGGTTTCTCGAGAAAAAACTCCAGTGATTTTTAACTATAATGTTGGAAGCAGTGGCGGATTTAGGTGGGTACGCCGGGTGCGACCGCAACCCCCTTCGGTGGTAAAGAAATAAAAAAAAAAAAGACCATTCTCGGGGAAAAAAATGATTATCACGTTTCTGCGTTGACCTTCAAAATGGTTTGTTTACTTGCCCATGAATGACAAAAAGAAAAAAATGTAATAAATTAAAAGGTGTTCAACTTAGCCCTAAAGGGGTTACAGTGGATGAGTCACCTTCTTCCCAGAAAGAAGCCCCACACGGAAGTAGACAAGAAACGGAGCGTTCACAAATTACGTAACACACTTTTTTTAGCAACGTAAACTCCCTCCTCCCCGTCCCTGTTTGTAACACCAATGTAGCACTTGGCGTAACCCCCTCCCATCTCCCACCTGAAAATACGTAATTTATTTCTGGATGAATTAGTTTATATAAGATGTTAGTATAGGGACGCAATAACCAGTCAATTGAAAAAATAAAAATTCCAAGTTGCAAATAGAAGTTACAAAAATCATTTAGCTAAACTAATTTAGAGAAAAAATAAGTAAAAAAATTATTTGGCGAGAATTAATACCTACGTACCACTTAGTAATACTCCACCCCCACTTCGCATTTTCGCACGCCTTCCTCTTTTCCCCCACCGCGGCACGTACGGAATTTGTGTACGCTCCTAAACGAAAGGATTAAGACATCCTTCAGACATGCTACTGTCCTTGCAGTTCAAATCTTTTCATCTGGTTAGGAAAATTCAAACCAAGGCCCACCCCAGCTACCAAAAGTTGCCAACTTGAAGCGTAAGAAAACCACGCAGAAGTCGAATATATTTAGTTATTTTGCACCACCTGAGAATCGCATTTGTAGCGAATGAAGTTTTTGTACACCGAAAAGATTAAAATCTTACTTGCAATCAACAATGACCAATGACAGGTTGACAGGCCTTACCTTATTAAATATACATCGAAACACTCCAATTAACGTAAATAATGAGATAGACAAGTTTGCTAGGAAAGGCAATCGTCGTTTGGATTTTGTTTTGTAAGGCTGCAGTGACAGTCTGCAATCATTATCATTTAAAGAAAAAGTGTGTTTTGAAAGCCTTGAGAAATGAAAGCCTTAAAAAAGTGTATTTTAAACAAAGGGTACTTTTTTTTAAATAGTCGTGTTTCATCCCAATACTAAGGAAAATCCGTAAAGATTTCAAATTGCTTCGGATGTGAAGAGAAAAATAAGTATTCTAGTGTTTAGGCATTAGTTTCTACAAATTCGCTGAGTCGAAGTATTACTAGCTCTTAATAATTTATCGTTTATGATACCGGAAAATCATGCACTCCAGTAGCCATAAAATGCCCTCAAATCTCAAAATTTAAAAGCTTCTGCGGCTCTGCCCCAGACCCCCTAGCTGGTGTTGAACAGCGCCCCCCTTTAGACATTTCTAGATCCGCCACTGACAGGGGCTCGTCACAAAATACGAGTTTTGAGACGAGCCCGTGTGCTTTAAGGTAAGTATTGATTGTGAGCTCCTAATGAAAATATAATTGTAATCGTTTCTTGAACAGTTTGAAGAAAATCGTAACTGCAGTGTCAAAACAGTGTTTTAAGTTTAAAATTCACGTATCACGAATACCGGTCACAGTTCAGTCCGCGTGTTAGTGACGTTCTTGTAACGTCACGCGCTTCCCAGGAGATGCTGCCATCTGTGGGCAAAACCAAAGAACCCGTAAGCCCTTCAGTAAAGCCGACTGAGATACGTGCACGTTACCGTCCTGTGAGAAGTTCCAAGATCATGGTCAAGGTCAAAATGTTTGCGAATACGTTTCCGCAAGTACACTAAGATTCAGTCTAGTCCCAACTCTTGCAACCCTTTAAAGTGTGGAAATTCAATCACTCAACGGCTCCACCTTTTACCTGCCCCAACTTTAGTACAAATCGCCATCCTCGATGCCAGGAAATAAATAAAAAAATGCAGCCTTTATCTCAGTTCGGCTTAGCCAAATGACGACGTTAATACGGCGAATGGAAGTTGTGACAAATTGAACGCGATCACTTTTCAATGCGACTTTAGAATCGCAAAATGTAGAACAATTGTCTTGCTAATAGATACTTCACTCAATTATAGGGGTCGATGCTACCAATGAAAAAATTAACGAATTCAATTTACAGCAAACTTTTGGCAGTATTGTCGAAGGTTATTGCTAGCGTCCTCTCTGAATAGATAACATAAGGGGAATTTATCTATTTTACTTTATTTAATTTTATCTTAAATTGTATCAATAAACAATATTAACTTAATTAAAACGTAGTACTAAAATAAAATACGTAAACATTACAAACATTACATTATTTGATCAGACACACTAGAAACGAAACTGAAACAGCAGAGACGAATTATTAACGACGCTTTAGCAGACAGCCCTTTATCCACCAATGCCAAACGAAGAAAACGCAAGTGTCCATCAGTGTGTCCCAATTTTTTTAACATGAATTTGTGTGTCTTAAAAGACTACAATCAAACCAAATTAAGGTAAAGACACATGTTAGTCTCCTGGTTTCGCATAGGCTAGCGTCTTCTCTGAACAGATTATAAAACGTAATTAAAATTTGTCTATTTTACTTAATATTTAAGTTTATCTTAAATTTTGGTTATAAAAAAAATAATAATAAATAATAATAATAATAAAATTTTATAATTAAAACGTCGGCCTAAATTAAAATATAAACATTGCAAACATTATACTTTTTGAACAGACAAACTTGAAACGAAACCGAAACAGCTAAGACTAATTACTGAAGACGCTCTAGCCGACAGCCTTTTATCCACCACCGTCACAGTAACGAGGAAAATACAGTTGTCCGTCAGTATCCGATTTTTTTTTAACAATGTGAATTTGGGTGTCTTGAAAAACTACGACCAAACCAAATTAAGGCAAAAACATTCTTTATCCGTGTTAATTTACTATTTCTTCAGCGACTTGATGATGACTTGACACCTAGAACTAGAACAACAATCCTATCCTAGTTTCTACCACTGATTTCTACTAGCTTAATACAGCAACTGTAAATTGTCATTACGCTTTGATTTCCTGTTTATTAGGGATGTGCGAAACTCGAAAAATTCGAGCCGAGCCGAGTATGAAACTTGTACTCGAACTCGGCTCGCTGCTTGCGTCCATACTCGAAAAACTCGAATCCGGTGAAAATGCGATAACTTCGTTAATTTTTGACCGATTCTGACATTCCAATATACCAAATCGATCGTCTCGACGAGAGCTTTCCATTGGTGCAGATTAAAAGTCAATAATTGAAACCATTTTCAAGTTATATCCTTAAAACTGGAAAACCATGACCCACACAGTCAGCTAAGCACCATCTTTGTTCTTATTATCTTACCAAATTGAAGAGAAACTTGCAAACAAAATATTTTCATCAAATACTCGAACTCGGCTCGATACTCGATTCTTTTGTTGCAAACTCGGCTCGGCTCGACTCGAATTAAAATTTGTCTACTCGCACATCCCTACTGTTTATGATACACAGTAATAATTGTAGTTTCTTTCCGAGAGAATTTCAATTTGTTTTCCTATTTTTGGCTTCGAAAAACAGCTTTTCAGAGACATTTTCTACGGGGCGGGCGTGGGACGTCCCGTAGAAAAATCCTTTCAATACACACAAGTTTTGTTGCTTATTCTCAAAGAACTATGACTAAGTATTGTATTAAAAAAAAAAAAAACACCGAATATATGCTGTATACGTTGTCACAGACTTAAGAAACGTTCGTTGTTCATTAAAACTCAAGAGATTGCAGTTGTAGGGCCGGTTATTATAAGACTCGGCCAATCGGGGCACTCCTCTTGAAATCAGATAACTGCAGGGTGCACCACGTCGTTTCATGTCTCCTGAAAAGAACCATAACGCCAATATGCAGGTCAGATAAATTATGTTTTAAAATTTGCTTTCACGTTTATTTGAGGGGTGAGCACCTGTCGGCGTGCAATATTCAAAACGAGAAGGGCGGTAAGAAAAAAGCGTTAAAAGGAATAGATATTT
Organism: Lithobius niger; assembly: GCA_023313725.1. NCBI lineage: Eukaryota > Metazoa > Arthropoda > Chilopoda > Lithobiomorpha > Lithobiidae > Lithobius > Lithobius niger. The sequence goes on along the minus strand of JAHWFP010094885.1, from coordinate 62,492 downwards.
TAACACCTACTGCAAAAAATAATAGTAGTGAGACTGGACTTACTGTTACACGTAAGCATATGTTGTGGACTCGGGTTATTCCTTATGTTTATGTAATTACGGAACCAGGAATGTTTTACAGTAATTCACAACCGAGAAAATTCTTTGCCCATTTATTTGAGTACCATAAAGACTATATAAATCAGATTGCGAGTAAATTTATATTTAGTGCTAAAATTAAAATAAATGGCTCACTTTCAGAAACCTTTTAACAACATATACATATAAATATTTTCAGCTAATAAATTCAATATTCCTGTTATCGTTCAGTTTGAGTTTCGAAAAGGAATGAGAAATTTTAATTTTAGCACTAAATATAAATTTACTCGCAATCTGATTTAT
>JAHWFP010094885.1:33832-45274 GCA_023313725.1 Lithobius niger | reverse complement strand
CCCCCCCCCCCCCCCCCCCCCCACTCCCAGTGTTTCACTGTGGCTTAAGCGATGCGTACTGTGTGAAAAAGAGGTGTTCATGACGTCATGTAATACTTGCCCTTGAGATTACCACGGTGTTTAATTAGAAGGATAATTGTTAGAGCAAATTGTTAGTCGAGGCAGACATAGGGCCTTAGGGCTTCGGGCAGATGACCAGGAGTGGTTAACGCTCGTTAAACCCTTTTTTTTAGTCGAGGCAACAATGTGCCAATTTCAACTTCTTTTCAGGGCAGCTTCAAGCCAAAGAATTGACACATCGCACGTTCTCATTGTTCCCCTTCCGGGGGTAGTTTCGGTTGCTTCATTTCTGCTATGAGACTGGACTTTGGTTTATAATGTAAGATTGACCGTGCAAATAGCCTTGAAATGGGTTTTAAGTTGGCCTTGAAAATGCTTTTGTTTGTTATGTACGAACCTTGTTGTAGATACTGCCAGACTTCTTCCGATGCATTTTCTTTCAAATGGGTTGAGAAATTTGGCAACATCATTTTTAGGTCTAGGATATCATAACGAGCAGCACTCGATTGCAAGAAAAAAAAAATTAATTAAGTTAGCAAGTGATGCACAATGTTTCTGTTGTAGGCTATAACTTAGTAAAATGTGAGGTTGTCAAGGCCATGTGAATTAGTGACTGTGATGGCTGCATAATGCCAGTCAAAAAAAGTTGTCTCTCTGTGACAAACTTAACTAAAAAATTGTCTCCATTCAGTCTCTCATGATTATTCATTTAATTATTTATTCTCGACTAAATATCTCTGCAAAGCCTTAAACCTATTGATTTTGTTTTCTCACTGATAGAACGGCCTCATCAAGGTGATAGGCTAAAATGGTGTATTGGAATCTCAAAATCAGTAAAAAAAATGGACGTAATGATGGAAATTTGGCGAACAATTTGTCTTCAGAATTAGCGGTCTTCAGCTGTAGTGCCGATTCTGACACTGGGTACAGTAGCCTAACTCCACAGAGTCGGTACAGAGGTCCCCTCTTTCGTATGCCGGGCCACAATGTGATGTGACAAACTATTTTGCTAGGGTATGCCTGCATATGCCTAGCCTACGTTCTTTCGTTCTCGTACAGCAAAACATTTGTCTTTCCATTTGTCTGTTCCTAATACAGTAGCAAAATATCCCACTAAAATATTTTGCTTACCTTTTCCTGTTCCTAATGCAGTCACAAAATAATATTGTCCTGTCCTATTTCCTGATCCTAATACAGTAACAAACTATTCTGCTAGGCTATCTTTTTTCTTGCTCTTAATTCAGCAACAAAATAATGTGCTGTCCTTTTTGCTGCTCATAAATTAGGAACAAATATTTTGCTAGGCTACCCTTTGTCTTGCTCCTAATGCAGTAACAAGATATTCTTGCTACCCTTTTTTTCCTGCTCCTAATACAGTAACAAAATATTCTGCTATCCTTTTCCTACTCCTAATAAGGTAACAAAATATTCTGCTATCCCATTTTTTGCTTCTACAACAAAATATTTTGGTAGGCTTCCCTCTTTCCTGCCCCTATCCTATGCAAAGCAGTTTGCTGCGGTCTTTGCAGCTTCTATCAAAAGTATTTTGTTACCTTCTTTCCTGCTCGTAATACAGTAGTAACCAACCCTTCCGAATGTCAATCCAGTAGCAGTCGCCACTTGGCCAGTAGACCTTACAAAGCACTCGCCGTTTCACAATTTTTACTCGCCACATACCAAATACGTCTTGTATGATGAAAGGTTTCTCTTAATTTATGCATTAACAAAATTGTGCAATTTTCTTAAACTCCAGTATTGATGCAGAAAATCTAGTTATATAGCCCTTATAAATCTGAGTATAACGCCGCAAACCGTTCGTCTCTAACTTATACGGTTCCAAATGGCGAGTGGCGACCGACATTGGGAAGGGTTGGTAGTAACAAAATACTCTGTTATCCCGTTTTCTGCTTCTACAACAAAATATTTTGGCACCCTCTTCCTGCTCTTGTATAAAACAGTTTGCTGCCATCTTTCCAGCTTGCATCACAATATTTTACTACCTTCTTCCTTGCTCGTAATACAGTAGCAAAATATTCTGGTATCCAGTTTCCTACTCCTGTAGCAAATTATTTTGGCACCATCTTTCCAGCTTGTATCACAATATTTTGCAATCTTCTTGCTTCGTAGGCTAATACAGGAGCAAAACCATTTACTATTCTGTGTCCTGCTCCTATAACTTATTACTCTTCTTCTTGCTCCTAATATAGAGTAACAAAAATGTTGCTACTCTTTTTCCTGCCTTTAAAACAGTAGCAAAATACACAACTGTCTGGTTTCCGGCTCCTATTTCCAAAATATTTTTGCACCTACTTTCCTGCTTCTATACCATAAAATAGTTTACTGTACGTCTTACCAGCTTGTATCACACGTATTTTGCTATCTTCTTTCTCACTCCTAATCCAGTAGCAAGATTTTCTGCTCTCCTGTTTCGTGCTCCTTTAACAAATTTGGTACCCTTTTTCCTGTTCCTAATAGTAACAAAATATTCTGTTTTCTAGTTTTGCTCCGGTAACAAAATAACTGGGTACCATCTTTCCCACTCCTATACAACACCGTGTGCTACCGTCTTTACAATTTGTATTACAACCTCCATGGCAGAAACAGGGCATGCGTAGCGTCATACACCGCAGAAAATAAGCAGTTGCTGTAGAAGATATTCACCTTTCTGCTATTTCAATAATATTACTCCTGTAGAACTGGCAGAAAAAATCCACATTGCCCCAGAAATCTGGAAAAGTTTCTGCCATGGGGATCACAAATTATTTGCTACCTACTTTACTTCTCGTAAATACGGTAGCAAGACACTCTGCTGTCATGTTTTCTGCTCCTACTACAACATAATGTTGGTGCTCCTTTCTGCTTCTGTGTAAAACCGTTTGCTACCGTCTTTCCAGCTTGTATCACAACTGTTTTGCTACCTTCTTTCCTGCTCCTAATACAGTGACAAAATATTCCTACAACAAATTATTCTGCTACCCTTTTTCTTGCTCCTAATTCAATAACAAATATTCTGCTATCCAGTTTCATTTTCCTACAACAAAATATTTTGTGCTCTCTTTCCTACTCCTGTATAAAACTGTTTGCTTCTATATTTTCAGCTTGTATTACGCCTATTTTTTGCTACCATCTTTCCTGCTCCTAATATGGTAGCAAACTATTCTGCTTTCCAGTTTCCTGCTCTTATAAAAAAAAATATTTTGGTACCCTCTTTCGTGCTCCTACCTATAAGACAGTTTGCTGGTGCCTTCACATATGTTGCTATCTTCTTTTCTGCTCTGAATACTGTAGCAAAATATTGTCGCCTATCGTGTTTCCTGCTCCTACTACAAATTATTCTGATACGCTTATTCCTGCTCCTAATACAGTAACAAATTATTTTGCCGTCCGGTTTCCTGCTTCTATAACAAAATATTTTGGTACCCTCTTTCCAGCCCCTATACAAAGCAGTTTGCTGCCATCTTTCCAGCTTGTATCACAATATTTTGCTACCTTCTTGCCTGCTCCTAATACAGTAACAAAATATTCTGTTATTCCTACTCCTATAACAAAATATTTTGGTTCCCTCTTTTCAGCTCCTACATAGAACTGTTTGCTTGCCATATATTTTGCTACCTTCTTGCCTGCTCCTAAAGCAGTAGCAAGATATTTTGCTATCCAGTTTCCTGCTCCTATAGCAAAATATTTTGGTACCCTCTTTCGAGCTCCTATATAAAACAGTTTGCTGTCATCTTTCCAGCTTGTATCATAATACTTTGCTTGCTACCTTCTTGCCTGCACCTAATGCAGTAGCAAAATACAGTACACAGAAATGCAGTTTACAGATTCTCTAATTCTCTTATACAGAAACGAAATATTTGCTACACCCTTTCCTGCTTCAATAATCTTCCTTACTGTTTGAAAATAAGCCTCTGTTCTGTGTTGGTAAATAATATTGTTCTTTGTCCGGAAATACGCAGCTAAACTTGACTGATGAGGACGGCATATTGTATTGCAGTAGTTATTAGCCGACGTTTTATATTTAATAAAGTCATGGTTCAGAGGTAAACTTCATCAGCAAACAAGTGCTCCAGACTTATCCTGATACAGCTATCAAAACCGTGTAAAGTTATTACATAGATTATTTTCGTCAGATAATTCCCATACCTCAAGTTTTTTTTTTTTTTAAATTGTTGTGACGGTATTGTTTTCTTTTCTAAGCTACTATGGCTGGGCTACTTTATTTTATTCCAAGTGATATTTAAAAGAAAAAGGTATTTCTCGGGCCCTCCCTTAAACTTTTCTGTGAACTTCAAGACTTTTTTTTTAAGCGGTATGACATGGCGTAAAGTTCCTTTTCCAAGTTCCTGTATGTCCGGAAGTGATTTGCTAATTCGTGAGAAATTTCTTATCTGCTGCCATTAATGCAAGACAAAGGCACTTTCTCCATTTGCACAAAAATAAAGATGCACTCAATGTTGATTCTTATTTTATAGCCTTAGGAAATCGAATACTTATAAAGTTAAGTTCATTTCCTTTTTTTTTTTCTTTCTAATTTTAGAGAATTTACAACCTTATTTTCTTTCATCGTTGATGGTTTAGAGTTTTGTCATCAGAAGCAAAATGCTCAATTTTAAACCTTAGAATCTAAGTCAATTTTCCTTTTTTTTTAATCGGCAGTTATTATTCTCTCTAATTTCATGCACGTTTTAAAATTGGTAAAAAAAAACAATTGATGAAAATTGTAAACCAAATTTCGTCAAAATTGGAAAATCTGGCAAAATGTTAGGCAAACACATCTGGCAGTAATCACATGTGTCATCCCTAACTCCAGACTTCAGTTGCATCTGTTTATTTTTAGTACCTATTGAGACAGTCCCATTATGCATAGCCTTTTAGTTAAAAGTTTGCCTGTCAGTGTGGTTTTTTTTTTTTTGGGTTTAATAAAAAAAGGGTTAGAACTTTAGCCTATAGGATATATCAAGAATTTATAGGATTGGGCAGGAAAATTTGTCACTCTAAAAAGTCCCTATTGAAACGTGTTACATTCATTCCTATTAGTTCCATCCGAGCTTTCAGAGGGCGCCACGCGTTCCATCTGGTAATTTTTGCTCATTTTTCAGTCCAAATCTAAAGTAAGCTAAATTACAACTAAGCTAAACTAAATAATAATTAAATATAAGCTAGTTTCGTTTAGCTTAGTTTAATTTTAGGCGGGGTACTGAGTAGAAATTCCCACATAAAACTCATGGGGCCCTCTATAAACTCAGACGGAACTAAAAGGAATGAATCTTACGACGTTTCAGAAGGGGTCTCAGCCAGTCACAAATTCTCCTTCCCAACCCTACAAATTCTTGGGTGTATGTATTTAAATTCCTGGCGGCCAACTTCCAACGCCTTCCAACACAATGTTACTGAAGGGCTCAAAATATCCTAGTTTGTTATGACCAGCCATATTTTTTGTTTGTGTTAATTCTTGGTGGTTCGGATATTGCTTTAATTGAGTCGAGGTTAATATGTGACCTTTCATTAGTTAATTATTGAATCCTGTAAGGATGCAATCATCATTAAGATAAGGGAAAAAATGTAGGTCTTAAAAGAAGGCTAGTGATTGCATTGTGTGCAAAGCTCGCAAAAAAACTCCAACTTTAATAATTGCAAGGTTAAACTTGGTGTGATTAGATAAATTGGCGTTGTACGTCGTCAGTTAGATGTTAGAGGTCAACGGGAAGAAACATTACCACATTTTTGCACTTCGTTTCAACACGACAGAACTCCCCCGTCTGTGCTCACGTGACCCAGTAAAGGAGCTTGGCCGAACAGGGGTGATGATGATATTGTCACACTTCGAATAGCCTATAGAGCTTTCCAACACCTAAGTGTTAAAGGCCATGTTAAACCCCAAAATAGCATAATAGATGTGCAGATCCTTGATTTGTAGCGATTTAATCGATTTGCTCTATTTCATAGACTTGTGTGCTGGTTTCGCGGATATCAACTGTTGTTAGTTGGTGGTGGAATTTCACTGGAACTACTTTCCAGAAGTTGCAAGCTGAGTTAGGTTAGGTTAGTTAAATTTCGGCGAAAAAAGCAACTTGTCATAAATTTAGGTCTAAAAGGAGCGACTGGGCGTAAATGTAGGGTTAAAAGTTACTTGGCATAAAGGCTGTGTAAGGAGCGACTTTGCGCAAATTTAGGGCGTTAAGGAGAGACTTGATACAAATTCAAGGCTATAATTAGCGACTTGGCTCAAATCTAGGGCTAAAAGGAGGACTTGACACTAATTTAGGGTTAAAAGAGTGACTTGGCACAAATTTAGGGCTAAAAGGAGCGTCTCCGCAAAAATTATTTTAGGACTAAAAGGAGCAACTTGGTACAAATTTAGGGCTAAACCGAGTGACTTGGCACAAATTTGGGGCTAAAAGGAGTGATTTGGCACACATTTGGCACACAAATTTGGGGCTAAAACGAGCAACGAGCAACTTTGAATGCCAACTCTTTGAAAAATGCTATGACAAATTTGACTGTTAGGTCTGCACGTATGTATGTACGAGTCTTTTTTCGCCTCTGTAGGTAAACAGTATGATGTTTATGTATTTGTTTGTCTGTTTTCATACTCATCCTACACCAGCAGGTAAATGTCCGCTTTCATCAAAAAAGTTAAATATTTATTGAGCCAAACAAGTAATTTGAATCAATTTCATAGTAGCCTGCTTCACACACACACACACACTCAGCGCCCTAAGCAATATTAGCTCAGCACACTCCTGCTGTTAATTTCACTCTTAGCGTTTCCTTATCTTTTTCCCATACGGAAGATTCCCACAAGTCGAGGCCGAAAAGGAAACTCGGAAACCAACATTACGTCTTAATGGACATTATTTGAAAACACAATTGCAAGTTTGATGCAATTAAAGCAGACCTTGTATACATTAAGGTCTCGGGAGTTTATTAAAACGGGAGTTATTTGTCGTTAGCTTGACCCATGCAACAACACACATTAGCTTCGCGACCAACGTGAGAGACAACTGCTAAGTATATATGACAATAGCTAGCACACTTCGGGGGGAGGGGGGTGAAGGTGGCCTGGTGGAACCATAATGTCGAATGTGGCATGCAAAACTTCCTGGAAAATTCCAATTGAAATTACCAAACAAAAATTGTGCCTCTCGCCGTCGCTGGCGCTGCAACTGGCTCGAAAGTCCTGACTTGTGTATACAAAGTGAAATTTGGAAATAAGCTTCCAGCAAAAATCATACGCAAAAATAACGTAGTGCAGTTCTCCGCAGTTATGCACTTACGTTTTAGTCAAGTGACGTGACTCGGCTTCGATCCCGCGAACCAGTTTCTCCATTGCCTATGATCGCGCACATTCGGTCGAGTGGAGTCCTGATCATGGTTGTTATCTTAATAACGGGTTAAGTGAGTTATCTTTATGCCATTGGACAAGTGGCCATATCGGTGAGGCTGTATGGCAGTGATCTGGTTATGGACGGGTTCACCGGTTCGAATCCGGGTCACGTCACTTGAATGAAACTTAAGTGCACTTTATTCTTGTGTGTACGATTTTCGCTGATGGCTTATTCCCAATTTTCTTTTATATTCTTTACAGAATTGTATGTCAGTTATTTGTTGATTGGTTAGAATAATTGGGCCCTGTTGCGTTATTGCTCAATTATACTCAATTAGGAACTGTTTTAGGATCTCCTTCTAGTAATGTCGGAGGAGAATGCCACCCAAATAGCGATATCTTTGGAATCTTATTTATAAACTAGTAGTAACGAATGGTTCGTGGCATTGTTCTCCGATTTACAAGTACTTTTTTTACCATTAAAGTTGTTCAATTTCTAGTTTTCCTAAACTTCCCCGCTTGGTAACGTTCCATGCATAGGCTCACGCACAGTATGCCAACGATACTACTATTGGGTACCATTGGCAGCAATTTTTTTAAACTAGCATTTGTAGCTTCTACACCTTGTAAAGTGTGGGAGCCTTTCTGTGTGTAGTTGCTGGTTGTTGTACTGTAATGTAATCTGGCGGCTCCAATACTCCCACAATTGTAAATTTTTATCAGTTAATTGTAACACTCGCAAAAAAAAAAATTATGGCGACGTAGGAATCCCTAGACTTTGATTAAAAAAAAATGAGGGGCACTATCGGTTTCTTAATCTCCTTTTTATTAGGCCTACCCTAATCTATTTTTATGGGTCCCATATGAAAATGTGAAATTGGCTTAAATAATAAATAATTTTCGGAACCGTAGGCTATTTGCCTATTAGGGTCTTGATCGCTTTGTATTAAAAAAAAACAAAAAAAAAACAAACCACAACACAAACATTAGCCTTCATACGATATTGGAATGATTTGTCAGTGAGATTCCAATATGGCGGCGAAGTTCCTTCTGAGATTAGGCTGCTGCTGCTGTTTGTATTTTCTTTCTAAATTCTTCAATAATCAATACCAAAAGCGAATACGATGCCGAAAATTATTTAAACACCAATTTTACATTTTTCGCGTGGGTGCCTCATTTGTCAGATGGTGATAACTCTGAATACTGACTTTCCCATTTACGATGTTTCATAATATTTGTTGATGCTTTGATTAGAGATATCTTATCGAATGCGTATCTTAATTATGTGTGCCACTGTGGTGATGGGCTGTGACACATAATCACACATTTGTCGAGGCGTGACCCAATTTTTAAATTGTTCCATTGTCACGACGTCAAAGTGATGGACAATTAGGGGGGTTGACGAGTTTGCAGCATCTTTTCTTATATGGAATAATGCAGGTTGAAAAGCGGGTTGAAAAACGCTTGACGCCGTAAAAAATCGTTGCATCATGTTTTTCATCCCCGATGTACAGTCATGAACATTGGAAAATGGTTTCACTGTTGTCCAGATTTGTGCATTTGTTTTTACAGTTTGGAAGGCCCGGACTGGCCTTTGGGCATATGACCTCCTGTAGATGCGTAAGGGGGTCTTTTTAGTTTTTGTACTTACAAATGCAATTTCTTCACTTTAATTTCCTGGTTGGTGTTAAAATATAGTCCCTTCCCTGTTCATTTCGTGGCTGGTTTTAATTTAAATGACTAAAGGCAGCTTACAAGCTGGCACAGTTATAATTTCACCCCCCCCCCCCTCTTTCCCGGAATTGTGTTTGGGAGACTTTAATACCAATTTCGCATTGGTAAATTCAAGCGGCCAGGCCGGACTGAGGCCGGCCGGCCAGTGCCAATCGGGGCCAGTGCTGATCCGGCCGGCCCGCTTTTGCGTTGGTTAATTCCACGGCTCGCTGATCACGATTTACAGCACCGCCACGTGTCGGTTTGTGGTACTTGACACGTCCTGCCGCTACACTGCAGCACCATTCGTGAACCATTCTGATTTAAGCGGCGCTGGCCATTGGTGTGAGCCGGGCCGGCTGTCGAAATACCGGACCGGCCTAGGCCGGCCCGATTTCGCATTGGTTAATAAAACGGTGCTCAGCTCTCCTTGGCACGGCCAGGGCCACTTGAATTTACCAATGGGAAATCGGTATTAACGTCATGGCTCTTCGGCCCCAGGGTTGCCATAACAGGCCTGGTTACTGGTCACCACCGAATAGCATGTGAACAGAATAGAACCTATAGTTAAAGAAAGGCTCATGCCGCCATCTAGCCTGTAGGGTGTAAGTTTTGTTGTTTGGCTCACTTCTGCTACATTTAGTCTAACCTGTGCAGCAAAAGCTACTTCGGCGCAGGATGATCGAAAATAGTGCGAGGGTATGGCCCTTTAACCGATCTAGTCTTTCTTGCTGCCCTTGGAGAAGCATCCAGTTGGTGCCAATCAGTACCATCTTCATTAATACCGATTTAATGGATAGACACAGACGGTTTTGTTGGTTTGGTTTTCTTGATGATTTTATAATGTTAGTCACGCACTCATTCTACCTCCTTTTTTTGACTAAAGACTACGAGGACGCCTCCAACATTTCTGCCCCCCCCCCTCCCGTTCCTGGGTGTACACCCGTTTCGCCGATTACTGTTTCGCTGATTCCCGTTTCACCGAGTCCATTTTCGCAGAATCAAAACATTCTTTTTAAAAGTTGACTATGGGGAAGTTAAAGAAGCATTCCTAATTGGAAGAAATTTGTGATCAGTTGCGGGGTGAAATAAAATTCGGCGAAACGGGAATTCCCGTTTTGCCGAAAAGTAAGACTGATTAAAATTCGGTGGAACAGTCAGTCATACACCGGTTCCTGGCCCATCAGTCCCAACACAATCACAGATCCGGCATTTGGATGAAAAAACGTAGGTGGAGGGGATGGACCCGAAAGAGATAACGAGCTGTCTTTGACGTTTCTGGATTGGGGCGGAGGGGGAGAAAGACTGGAAAAAAAAACTACGCGGGGACTCCAGGCTTTCTTTCATGAAGACAAGACGTAGGTCAAGGTGTACATAGGTATCTACTTTTCGTGCGTGCGTGCTGTTTGGATGCCATGAGGTCAACACCCCCTTCCCCAAAAATAGCAACGAGTAGCCACTCCTACGGCGCCCTCCTCTACCTCCTGTGGGCACTAATGATGCTGCACAGCTCCTTACTTCCCCCCATGTTGACAGATCTGATGCTGTGCGTAGATTCTTGATAAATGGTCCCGAAAACCTTGTTTTCTTCTATTCTGTAGTCTCACTTTTCTACATCTGTAAGACAGTCGTGAAACTCTCATTCTTTGGCCGAAACAGCCTATCATCTGCCATTCTTTCACGAAAAGCACAAAATGTTGCTTGTTTGCGTTTGTTTTCGGAGCATTGACCGTCGTTCCATTTGGAAGACTGCGTTTGTTGGGAAGAGTCAGAGTTGAAGCTGTGCTGGACAGTGCAATTGCCTCTTCCTGCCCGAAATAAGTGGCACAGAGCAACTTCCGCAGACCTGCAATATTTACGTAATTCACGTTTAGCACAAACAGACTCGCGAAGATTACTTTGGCGGAGTTAAACGTAATACTGGCTGGCGTAATGGCTAGACGCTGACGCCTATTTAAACTACGCGTTCAGAACTGCATATTCAAAGAATTTTTCGTAGAAGAAAAAAAGGTTTGCTGGACTGCAGTCAGAATCAGAACACGTTTCACTTAGTTGGACGTCAGTCGCGAAGTGGCGAGGAATTTCGGCAGTTGGCGATTTTTTTTTAAGCGCTACTCGCCTAAATGGCGACTGCCATGGCAAACCCCGAAGCTCACACTATCGTACCTCGGGAACTATAGTGGATAGAAACAAACGGTTTGCGGCATTGTGCTCAGAATGTAACAGTTAACCAACAGCCTAATTCGTACGACACTGGTGCCACGCTAAATCCGAATTAGCCGAATTAGAGAGTTAGGACAGTGGAATCAGTCTGAACGAGCACCAAAATTGGTAAGACTTTC
>JAHWFP010094885.1:16649-33732 GCA_023313725.1 Lithobius niger | reverse complement strand
CGGTTAAAAGAACTGTATAGCCAAGGTAAAATGAAACGAAACAAAATAATACGAAGTCCGACGTACAATATTCTTACTGGCTTGTTTTGTTATCATTGCGTATTGCTTTTGACTTAACCTAAGTTCAAGAGTAAAGTTGAAGCACTACTGAATATTCGAAAATTCAACCTGAAACGCATGAATTTAGGCGTTTGTTTTACAACCTTCACGAATGTGAATTGTGTGGCACTCGCCATTTGGCCGGTAGACATTAAAATGCACTCGCCATTGTTCATTACCTCCTCGCCTAGTAGAAACAACTTTAGCAGCTGTGCTACTACTTAACGCTTAAATATTGTTTGCATTAATCTTAACTCTCCCAATCAACTTAAGTGGCGAGCCACATTGTTGCACACTTGGTTGGAGAGCCCGTGTAATAAGGCACGCAACGCCGCAAACCGCTTGTTTCTAGCTAATACGGTTCCCGAGATATGACAATTTAAGTATCAGGGTTTGTTAATCAGTCGCTATTTTGGCGAGTAGTCCTAAAAACCAAGTTGCCAACTGATGAATTTTCCTCGCCGTTTGGCGAGTGGCGACCGACATTGGTGAATGTGATGGGTCTTCTGCAGTCTTAAAAGGTGTGAAGGTCGCAAGCTAATAATTTCATTTCACCTCCACACGTTGCCTTTTGGAGTTATATGTCAGAGTGCCTGGGCGGGGAATCGAACCCACGACCTTTGAAACCAAAGGCCTAGGTCCTACCACTGAACCGTGTCAGTATGGCTCAGCGGTAGGACTTAAGGCCTTTTGTTTCAAGGGTTTCGTGGGTTAGAATCCCCACTCAGGCAGTCTCATACAAGTCCAAAAGGGAACGTCAATAGGTTTGCAACTGTATTTATTTTCCATCAGTAAACATATAAAGGCAGGTTTTGTAGGCGGAAAAGGATTAGACGATACGGGCAACCACCAGATCATCTTATATTTTCGGAAGGCCAACCGTGAATTGTGTCTGGCTGTTAAGTCAGCGCATAAGTGATTTTTTCCCCCCTATGTTTTCGAGTGTTTTCTAAACACCTGTGGTCAACCTCTTGTTACATGATCCACATTTGTACGTTTTTTTTAACACAATCGTTCCACCTCGATTAACGTGCTGGTATATACAAAAAAAAAATATATTTTTTTTTATTATTTTTTTCCTGCCGGGTAATGGTATGCAGCATAACTAAAAGCTAACCACGGGCCAGGGCTTATCGATTAAGCCCAATTCTTATCTTTGGTTATGTTGTGCATCCTGTTCCCATAATTGGCAAGACTTCATTAGCACTTAATCACTTGAATGACCTCACACAAGAGATGTACTCGGCCGAAACCGATGACGCCGCCATTTTTGTGCACGCAAAAGTGGTAAATGTGGTGATGAAAAAAATAACTATCATGTGAATTATTTCCAAGGTAAACAAATAAAATAACCGTATAGTGTGGAGTTTCATTTGGTGTCAACAGCAGGATTTGCACGAAAGAACACAACCCTTTTTACGGTACCAACCCACCGGAAAAAACCCACAGTAAATCTCATTAGTGGGGTTTTTCACCTATGTTAACGTTTTTTTTTTATCTGTCTGTATTAAAAATCATCCGGCCTGCGGCTAGATCCTACACTCAGTTAACCTACAGAAAAGGTTACCGTCAACTTTTGCAGCATGAAAGCTCCTCGAGCGTAGCGAGCCACTCCGCTAGTACATTATTAATTATTTTCAAGCTGTTTGTTAACTGTTTGTGAGGAAAGGTTTTTGTTAAACAGTGGTGCGCTGCAATGGTTGCTGGACCAAGCCTAGCAACCATTAGTTGTTCTTCTTGTAAAACACTCGTGGACTAAAACAGAAGCCTAAGTTTAAGTTGGACCCGATAAAAACCCAATAAAACCCAAAGAACACCAATAAAATAAAAAAATAAAAAAACCTACGTTGCTTGGTCTTTTTTTAACCCTGGTAAGCAGTGTTAACAATTTCCATAAAATTACGGTTCTGTGAACTGGTAATGTGTTTCCAGTTCTTTTAACCTTTAAAGGGTGTAGTTCTGTCAAAAATTGATTTTAATGACGGGCATGAAAGTCACCCTCGTGTTTGAGCATTGCAGACCCTCTAACAATGCATTAAAACCCTGAAATGTACACAAAACTTGCAATTTCCACGTTTGCAACAAAGAGTGTCTTTCATGCATGTAATGAGGATTATTGGCTTCGTGCAATAAGGTGCCAAACGCCGTCTATCATCACATACGAAACCCGTGGCCGCCTCTCTAATTATTAGAATGTACTATAGGTGGCCGACGGCTTGTCCTTGGTAAGTGGTGTGTCAAGTCCTTGTCCCTCCCCCCACCCATTGTTGGTGGGAAACAGCGGTGGGCAACATCTTTCACTACGTGTGGGAGGACGGATGGAGTCTACATGAATACACCTTGTCATGCGCCATTTTTCCACTTTTGCTTCGTGGTTTTTCTCCTGGTTATCTACTTCTACTACTGTGGAGTGCAGTTAGTTTTCAATCTTAGTTGGCCTCGCACTTCTCCCTCATGGTTTCCAATGAGGGTGTGAGATGGCGTTCATAGCGCGAGCTATTTTCTCATTATTCATTGCTGACTCTACACTTCTGCGTCATGGTTTCCAAAAACACATGCTGAGCATGTGATGAGATGTGATCAAAGTCTATGGTGGTATTCTGTATTCACTGCACTTATTACACAGACATTTAATGCAGCAACTTAAAGGTGGGTATTTACCTTAAAAAGGTCTGCAGAATCTAGCGCTGTCTTAGCCCAATCTATATCCTGTTTTAAATTTTTTCTCAAAAAAAAAAAACAACCTAAAACGTTGGTTGGCATAGGCTCCATCTAGCGACCATGGTCTCATTAACCTTACAGCTTGCTCCGAGGTGCACGAGGACGTACCAATTCACTCGGTAATCAAGAAAGGTTAGATTAGATTAGGAGGAAAAAAATTCTTAATGGATTCCTAAGCATGATATGACACACGCTAGATAGTGCTAGACAGCGCTACATTCTGTTGACCTTTCCATATACCGATCCATTAAGGAGCCTGTTAGAATGTCCATATCTTTAAGCTACCAGATCTGGCTAGGCCTAGGTCTCGATGTCATTTCTAGATAGGGCTTAAAAGGGGCTTTGTGTTTGCACTTGCAGAATGAAATTAGTCAACGCAGGAAAGTGATGGCACGTGTAGTTTACAGTTTCAGTTGTGAATGTTAGTAACTCTGCACTTGTTCTGTGCAATTTCTTAAACTGCAAACATTGTAAAACAAAATGCCACTGGATTACTTTCGTGTACTTTGTGTTGTACACGTCTTTCTCAACTGAAATTTATGCATCATTATAGCCTACCCATTTTATGTTTGTGTCGAATCACATTACTGTACAAGGCTTACAGAAATGTAGAGCATTTCTGTCACACCTTGTACAGGCTATTGGATGTTGTTTTTAGCTTCCTAGCTAAATGTAACAATCGTCTCGAATGTAAATCCAGCTGCAGTTGCTGCTTGGTCGATGGACCATACACATCAATCGGCCATTTCCTACTTTCTACTCGCCGCCTAGTCAATACGTCTTAAACGATGTACGGTTTTTCAAGTGTGTACATTTGATGTATATAGTATAATTTTCTTAACCCCAGCATTATTCCAGAAACAGTTATTGTGTAGCCCTTGCAAATCTGAGCTCAATGTCGCAAACCGTGCTTTTGTAACTTAACCGGTTCCCGAGATATTGTCATTTGTATGTTAGTCTCTTGCTAGTCGCCATTTTGGCGAGTAGGGCTAAAATTCAAGTCGTGCTGGTTTTAAATGGCGAGTGGCGACTAACATTGGAGAGGTTTGAATTTAAGGTAATATTTTTTTCAGATGTTTCCCAATTAATATGAAAACGTGTATCAAGATAGGCTTATTTATGAATTTTTTAATTACAGTATTTGCAGTGTTTATAGTAGGCCTATCTTGCTGAAAGAACTCATTTTTCACCATTTTGGCTGATGCCTGTTCTGACGTCATCAATAAGAAAAAGAATGGTCATATTCCCTTTCACTTTCATGGCCTTGCCCTTTCAATCCTTTCATCCAACTCACGATTGTTCATCATTACCATGGTGATGGGTGCATTTCATCCTTGGTCGCTCTCTTTACCTTGCCTACCTTGCATCATTGGTTTCTTGTAATGGAGCAAGCAAGCCAAGCAGGGTCACTGAACGACGCATTAAGTATGGCGCCTGCCTTTGGTATGGCCGGCATGTGAACTTTTCCTCGACCTACCTCACTCAAGACTTTGCCGCCTTATTCCGCGCCAATCCATCGACTACGCAATTCGTCAAATGCAAATTCGAAGATTGACCGTGTGTTGATTTCCTGGTGTATGGCGATTGGGAGTTTACAAGGTTTCCGAAAAGTTTTTAAACCTGTGGCATGAGCTCCTGTTTTGGTGGGTGTATGACCGTATCGCCGAATTTTAAGACGAATTCTCGCTTCGCCTAATTCTGTTTAGCAGATTAATATTTTTTTTTCAATTTATGTGTCTCGCTCGCGCTCCCGTGCTCGCTGCGGCTAAACATATAACATCAAACACTGCAACTAATCACAAATTCCTTCCAAATTAGGAGTGCATCTTTAACTTCTCCAATTTTTAAAGAATATTTTGATTTGGCGAAACGAGATCTGCCGAAACGGGAATTCCCCCTTCGCCAAATTTTAATCAGTGTTTAATTTTCGGTGAAATGGGTATACACCGTGTCACCCTTTGACGTAGATTTTTGTGTTGATAGTTGGTCAAAAAAAATTACGTGAAGAATATTGTTTTTAATGTAAAGGACTAAAGGGGTTGTTTACGTAAAGAGTGTTGAGTTACGTAACGGCTGTTCTCGATGTTATGGTGCTACAGCATAAAGAAAAGGCCGTAACTTAGCTCCTGTTTTGATAAATCGTTTGTATTCCTCTTGTTAGAAAGTATACATCTCCACCGTTCATGCAAGCCTAATTATATCAATTTATCTTAATAATCTGCCACTAAAGTTGTCTAAACCTGGGAATTGTCATATACGTGTGTATGTGAATAGGACCGAAAGGACAGTATGAAATGAATGACGAACATACACCAGAAGGGTTAATTTTACTCAAAATGTGAAGAAGACCTATTTTGAAAGAATTTTTTCGGAAAAAAATAACAAATAAAACTACTGCAATTGGTGCACTGTATGTAAAAGTTGTTTGGTTGCCTAATCTAAAAATTCATCTTTGGTTCTCAAGCTTGATATGAAATTATGGGGTTTTGGCTTTGCACGAGCAATCACCTAGGACGTTGTAAAATGTGAAAAGACCGATTAATGACGCCCTGTGTGAAAGTTATATAATTTTAAAACCAGTTCACGTTGTTGGTAGTAATCTAGTCACTTGATGGGCTACTGAAATAACAGAGGGCTTCGAAATAATTGACAGTTGCACTTGAATTTTATCACGCCTAATTAATTTTATTTTTGCCCTAATCAAGGCCACCAATAGTGTCGGGTTACCTGAGAGTCGTATGTGCCAATGAATCCCAAAAGCCATTGGCCTATGCCCTCACCCACCGTACCCCGTTCTGGAAAATTGTTTAACACAAGGTGGCTCAGGTCTTCCTGATAGTGTGCGTGTGTGTTTTTTTTTTTGGGGAGGGGGGGGGGGGGGGGCGTGGATTGCATACTCTCGGGTACAAGTCTGAAAATTGGTGTAGAGTCCAAGATTGGCCCACAGGTAGCAAACTACAAACAAGAAACAAACCGTTTACACACCGCAGGGTTCGTGCGGGACCTGAAAAAGTGAGGGAAAAGGAAAATGGGTGAAAAAAGTCAGGGGAAAGTCAGGGATAATCCAAATTAAGTCAGGGAATTAATTATTGCAGACTTGCAGACTTGGCAAATAACGCATAGCCTCGGTTTTTCAAAATGTTGAGAACGGTAGCCCTACAGTCATTAAAATTATTTTATGCTGATGCAGGTATATTAAATTTAGGAGGCGTTAAATTGTGATGCCAAAGGTCAGGGAATGTGCAAAATTTGGTCAGGGAAAACTTGTATAAGTCGGGGAACCCCAAATGAAAAATTGTGCTCGAACCCTGTAGGCGACTATATGTTCTTTCATAAAAGGTCCTATTCATTTTGAATAAAATGAACCGGCCTTGTGATCCATATCATCGTTTAATTCCTACTGCGTCATTTCTGTACTACTTATATTCACTAGTGTATATGTGTATTATAATTATTGACTCTAGACCACTACAGCGGCGGAACTAATTAAGATAAATGGATATAATTAGGCTTAAATGAAATGTGGAGACCTACGTACTAACAAGAGTAATCAAACTCATAATTAGGAGCCAAGCTACAGCTGATTCTCTACGCTGTAGCACCATGCTTTCTGCGCGTATTCACTACAAGTTAAATCTTTAAACTGCTGCAGTGGCAGTTCTAATTAAGACAAGTGGATTTAATGAAGTTTAGATTAAGGGTGGTGATGTGTATTTTCCAACAAGAGTAATAAAAACGATTTATCATAATTCGGAGCTAAGGTACAGCTCTACGCTGTGCACCATGCTTTCTACGTTATTCAGTACAAGTGTAAGGGTTTAAAATGGCTTAATTAGTCTTTATAACAGAAACAATACAGTTAATTAATTATATGCACATTTTCATAAATATCATACATTTATTAAATGCATGAACCGAATATTTAGTCGGGTAGACCAAATTAGCTCCAGTCGAGTAAATATAACTAGGAGCCCTCTTCAAAGGGAGACCGAGTGTGGCAAGTCCATTGTAACCAGAACCAGCGTAATTAAACGTATTGTTAGAGTTTGAAGGATGGCATTACCAATTGATAATATTTATGACATTTCATAGAACCTAAATTACTTTTTAGAAATTAAAGATACATTTCTTCCGGTTGGCTTTCCTGCATGGCTCAGATTTGCAACATTACTTCATACACGTGAAATGTTGCAACGACATTCATTTTCCTATTTCCTCTCGTGAGAAATGTTTTTGCTACATTCGTTGATTCTAACTTATGTAAATGTCGCAAAAGCTATTTCGCGCATGATGCTCTGATATAGTGAGAAGGTATGTCCTTTTAAGACAAATGGAGGATTAATTGAGCTTAGATGAAAGGTGGTGATGTATATTTTCCATTAAGACTAGAGTAATCAAAATGACTTATCATAATTAAGAGGATGAGTCATGCGCTGCAGTCCCACAGTTGAAGGCGTGACCTATGAATACGAGGTGCTGCGACTAGGAAGATGGCGCGGAAATGCTAGGCTCAAAGTTAGACCTAACTATGCCGAAACGTATCTGTCAAGAATGGAATTAAAATACTAAGGACAATAGATTACTTATCGCCGTTACTAGCATAATAAGCCAATAATCAATGTCTGCAGTAGTAAGGAGTAAAAACGTAGTTCCTAAAGACATACAGGTTTTTACTGAAGGGTGTGTGAGATGATCATGATATATATATTTACCACTGAAAAGGCTTCCAGGGTTCGTACATTACAGACGGGACGATTTTCAAGGCTATTTTAGAACCAGATTCAAGGCTCTTTGCACAGTAGACTATGAAAATTACCTTTTAATTCCAGTATTTTACCAGCCGTCGTTTTTAGTACTCTTGTGTTCTTAGTTGCCAATAGTAAGCTAAACCGTCTTAAACAATTATTACATTATTACGAACATTATGTCCCCCCCCCTCCCAAGGAGGCAGGAGGAACACAGCAAGTGGAACGGTACTTGCTCAACTACCCCTACTGGCAAAGTTGCTTGCGCTGCACTGCACCATTCTCTATAGCTCCGCACTGTTATCAGAAGAAATAGCTTTAGCTGACAAACTATTTCTATTCATTTGTTTATTTTTATACCTAAATTAGTACTACTGTTATGCAGGGATCGGACGAATAGGGAAAAACCATATTCGAATATTGGCCAAAAAAATATTCGAATATTCGTTCAAATTTTTTTCCCGTGGTTACCCCCCCCCCCCAAAAAAAAAAGATGAATTGACAACTGCTGTACGGAATGGCGGTAATCCACCAAGATAGATGTCTCTTGCTTTCACATAATGATATTGAAGTAGACATCATCTATCAACTAGTTACCATGTCCCTGATTGACCTACCCCATTCTTTAGTTCTTAAATGTTTTAGGAAGAACTGCGGCACGCATCCGTAATCTCCACCTCCCCCTTTCCTCCCTCCACTTGCAAGAGGGCAATCCAAAATGCTTTGATAATTTCCACTGTAGATTGGTTGGGAGGGAATGGGGAAGGGCAAAAAAGCATAGTGTGGACTGACTAGGACTCGAGAAGCCAACAAGAAAACTTAAAAAGCAACTCAAAAATTAAAAAAAAGACCTAAAATTACACAGAACTTTTTTTTTACGAATATTTGAATAGAATATATCCTATTCGAATATGATCTTAACGAACGAATATTCGAATATTTGTCCGACCCCTACTGTTATGGCATGCACCTCGTTCCAAACCAAGTACATTCACAAAACCGTTGTTAGGCTCCGACACAAAAATTACAATTTTCAAGGTTTTACAAGCCTCGAATTTTCGATTTTCAAATTTAAGGCTTTTCAAGGACTTCAAGGCTGTGTACGAACCCTGGGTTTCAGCTGAAACAAAACGGCCGATTACCATGATTACAGAACAAAAGGGGCCGGTCGAGAAGTGAAGCCATCTTCACGTCAAGCTTGGGTCGATATCCTCTTGAGCTACAACAATGAACTTGGCTCTTCCTTCACGCTTCATCAGGCCGCCAGAAGAACCATTGGTGAAGTTTCTTACTTCATCGTCGATTGTTGGTTTGCAACCAGTGGCGTAACGAAGTGTCTCTGGGCTTATAAGCAAAATTTATGGTCAGGCCCTCCCCATTTACTGATCCCCCCAAGCTTTAACCTTTTCGATTGGTTTGGTCCAAATGATACACATGGACCGAGGGTACACGGAGGTTTTTTACGTCGCTTTATCTTACGTCGACGTAGCTTACGTCGATGTAGTGCTTAGAGCGCTTTAAGAACCTCCATGTACCCACCTAAAACCATTTCAAGTCGCTTTATCTCAAACCACCTCGATACGTCGACGTAAGGAGTTGAAGCGCTTTAACAACCTACGTGTATACGTGTATACCCACCTAAAACCCATTTTCTACGTCGCTCTAAGGATTGCTTCCGTTTGATTGGTTGAAATGAGCGTGCTGAAACGTCACGAAACTAGGACGGCAACCTGTCACTTCGTTAAAACGAAGTCGAAAGCCAGATGGCTGAATGGGGACTTGGCAATAAAGAGGAGTTTGCTTGATGGGGGGATTAGATAAACGCGACGCAGGAACCCCCGCAGGTTCCTGCGTCGTGTTTATCTAATCCCTCCATCAAGTTGCAGGGGCCCGTAAGCAATGCTTACCTAGCGTACCTGTACGTTACGCCACTGGCTGCAACCCACCTTTTCCGCTACGCTTTAGCAGTGTCTTTAAAGTGGGTAGTCCAACAAAGACAAATGGATTTAATTCAGCTTGGATAAAAGGTGGTGATGTATATTTTCCAGCAAGACTAATAAAAACATTTATCATAATTAGGAGCTAAGCTACGGCTGTTTCTTTGTATTGTAGTACCATGTTTTCTGCGTCTTTTCCCCACAAGTTAGGCCTTTAAACTGCGGCAGTGGCAGTTCTAATTAAGACAAATGGATAAAAGGTGGTGATGTATATTTTCGAACAAGGGTAATAAAAACGATTTTTCATAATAAGCTATGGATGTTTCTCTACGCTGTAGCACCATGCTTTCTGCATCTATTCACCCCAAGTTACATCTTTAAACTGCTGCAGTGGCAGTTTAGTTCCCTTGGGTTTAATATGAATACCTGCAAAGTGGCTTGCGTCTACCACGAAGTGCCGTATTGTTTGCTGCCACACGCATTGGAAAAGGTGCTAGTCTAGTGGAAGGAACAAATATTGCACATGTCTTTACTCGTCTGTTTGCAGGTGTGGATTGTTAAGTTCAGAAGCGGTTTCCCGTGTAAATATTTACAAAAATGCAAATACCAGGCGCTGGTATTAGAATGTAATAATACTGAGGCTGGCTCTGATACTGTAGCGATGACATGGACCTATACGTTGTCAATTTCAGGTAAAATCAGTAAAGGGAACTTCAAATTTTAAAATCCTAATTCCAGCTTTATTTTTTTTCCGTTTTGTAATTTTTAGTCCCTTACTCGCCCTCCTATATTTCGTTGTAAGATATTTCAGTATTACCAAGTCCACTGGAATGGGCGCCTTTTCTTTTCGTACAATTTATACAAAAAAATTGATCAAGGTGTTAACGAAATGGAATGTGAAATATGAAATGGTATGGAAGCGACGTTTGCATAGCGAACAGATGTTGTTGAAAATGTTACCACATAAAAATTAATGAATTAAAATGAGTTTCTGTTTCGTCATCACTAAAATTCCAAAGTTCATTTCTTCGAAGGTGT
The DNA here is from genome assembly GCA_023313725.1 of Lithobius niger. Classification (NCBI taxonomy): domain Eukaryota; kingdom Metazoa; phylum Arthropoda; class Chilopoda; order Lithobiomorpha; family Lithobiidae; genus Lithobius; species Lithobius niger. The sequence continues at coordinate 23,192 of JAHWFP010094885.1, read as the reverse complement.
TTCAGGGTAGAACCGTCACGGTGGGAAGAATTAATGGTCAATAAAACGGAGAGGCTTATTATTATTTAGATTTAATAATATATTGCGACTGGGAAAAGATTGAAGAACGTAATGTAGGCCACTTAAAAGAGGAGTATATTATTCACAAACACTGCCGCAACCAAACAGTTTTTTTAGTGTTTCACCCTACAGCTATTGTAACGTGTTGTTAATTCTGACGGATCAGTGATATGTACGAACACAATTGTTGATGGTCTTGGTTTTTTTTTTCTGTGTTGAAACCATGAGAATGAACCAAGAGGTTCTCATCAGTACAGGGAATCCTATTCAATTAAATACTTTCAGCCATTGCACCACTGACTCAGAAAGTTCAAAGTGCGCCCCCCTAGCCCCAGGAAAAAATATTAAAAAAAGGAAATTTTACCACCAAACCAGGGTTGGAAAAAATCTTGATATTTGCAAAAAATCAAAAAAAATCTATTTATTTGATTTAAATCAATGATTTTTTTGATTGAATCAATTTTTTTTTTAAACTCGAGCAAACGAGCCGGCCATTTAAACATGTGGCTAGTGATAGAACATTTATGGTAACCTACAGGGTACGAAATTTAATTTTAATCAACTTGGAAAAGGAGCGTCATTAACGACATTTCAAAAATCACGTTTGTGGTGCGGCAATTCAAATAAGCACGAACTGGTAACCCATCTTAAGGACGGCAACCAGTCTGCATGGTCCCGTTGTGCACACGTCGGGATGAAGTCGTAGGTAGCTTCCATTACCCGGATTGCAGTAGAACGGCTTGCGAGCTATTTCTCAGGTGACATTGATGTCGCTGTTGATGAAGATGATGATGATACCTCGCTCGGTTACAATATTAATAATGTCCATTGGACAAAGGTAGATTTTCTGGGAACCATTCAACATGTGAGGAAGAGAAGATACTTAATTGGGAAATGATTGTAATTGCAAAATAATATCATGGAGCAATCAGAAACTTAGAAAATGGATTTGTGAAAGGGATTTATGGTACAGAGCAGTTAAAAGTAGGGATCGGCCGATATGACTTTTTACCGATACGATACGATACGATGCCGATGAAAGGTAAACCGATCCGATACAATCCGATACGATGCCGATGTCGATACCGATAATAATAATACAAAATCGCGACTAAAAGTTTAAATTACATACAAAAATTGCAACTTCGGTTTCTGGTTTTGTGTGGGTTCCAACTGTTGAGATTATCCAAAAAGTTCTGTGCAGCAATAACAGCATTTTTACTCTTATTCCTACATATGGCTTCAGTGTATTCATCTTCTTAGTTAGATTTTAGTTGGTTGTTGTAAAACTTAAAGCATGGAACTGTCACGTGCTACATTTTTATTACAAACTGAGCAAATGACTTTGCTTTTCTCACTTGGTTATTGCTTTTGCCACGCTTGGTGTCAGTTTTGAGCGGAAGACAGTTGTGTTTCTTGGCATAACAAATATCTGTATCGGAAGCTTATATTGGTCCGATACCGATATGGCAAAAATACCGATAAATACAGATTATACCGATATTAATATCGGACTATCCCTAGTTAAAAGCCATATTTCCCACAGCAGAAACAGGGTGTCACAGGCTCACAGCTACGGCGCAGAAAAAAGTGCTGTATCTGCAGGAGACATCCACCTTGCTGCTATTTCAATAACATTAATCCTGCAGAACTGCCAGAAAGAGAGTCGTATTGCCGCAGAAAGCTGTAAATGTTTTTGCCCAGGGAGCCGTTATTACTGTAGTGATGGACATTAAATTAGTTTGGTTTGAATCAGTCCGAACTTTCTGAAAATGCTCTAAAGTCGCAGTTCTAGATTTTCAGTCTGAAACAATCTCACAGTATTTTGGAAACTCTGGAATACTAAAAATATCCCTTATATAGTTCCAATACTGTATTTGTTGGATCGAATAATAGGGTAATTCATAATCACAGCATGTGCTTTCTACTGTCAAATCGAGTAACACTTCTGGATTAACCTGAGATACACTTTCTCGCAACTGTCTTTTAGGTCTAATACTGCATTCGCAATATTGGGACTCATGCTTTTTATTGTCAGATTGATTTACGTTACTAGGGCGATTCTGGAATTAAACAGAGATACACGTTCTCTAAAAGATCCTTCAGGCCCAGTAGCCTATTGGATTTGTTAGATAATACAGTAATCCCCAGTAGGCAATGGGCATGAACGGTCTATTGCTAAATAGATTTGTGAAGATGCTTTTGAATCGAAACAGATATAAACTTTCTCGAAAAGTCCTTTAGGTCCTCTATTCCAGCATGTGTCAGATAATAGAGTTATTCCCAATAATGGGACACATGCTTTCTACAGTCCAGTAGATTCATTAAGGTGCTCCTGAATTTTAAGAGATAAAATTTCTTGGAAATAATTTAGGCCCAATACTGTGTTTGTCAGATAATAGAGTAATTCCCAATAACTAGACACATGCTTTCTACTGTCAAATCAATATATTACGGTATTTCTGGATTTAAACATACACTTTATTGCAAATATCCTTTGGGTCCATTGTCAGATAATAGAAAAATTCCCTAATATGGTACAGATGTTTTCTACTGTGAAATCGCTTGATTAAAACGCTTCTAGATTAAACCTTTCGGCATTTACTAGTATTCCTAAACAGCAAGCATGCCAAAAAATGCTTTTAAAGACACAAAGTACAAAGCAAGGTTAGGAAAATAAATAAGCTTTGTTATTCAAGGTTATCTATTAAACGCTTCTTACACATTACGTATACGGTTTCAAATTTATTCCGGTTCCTCCCCTATACTTTGATGGGTGGGTTGCCTCCTATGATTACAATGGTCGTCTGTAGGCCATGCATTGAAAGACTATGTGTGTTCCTCCCTCCTGAAGTGCACTTTGTTTTGTATTCAATATAAAAAAAATTATTGTCGCTGTCTCGTATTTTGGGTTCCTCCCTTCACCCGCCTTTCGTTATTTGCTAGGAAATTTGCGTTCTGCAACATTTTTGTTCTTAAAATACATCTTTCACCACCTGTCCTATAAAAAAGCATTGAATACTAGTCGTGGACTTACTATAGGCATATCAATTTATTAACAAGAAAATCCTTGGATAAACCAGCTCAATTTTGACCCTCAGTCTTTTTAGGAGGAATAAATGTAGTAAGGGGAAGGGGCAAACCCCATGCATTCATACCGGGAAACTTCTGATCATCGTAGTGGGCTGAGATTATAGTAGTCTCGGGAAGGATATGTCACACTAACTATATTGGCTGGTACCAACCAGATCACGTTCTTCAAGTAAGACTGAGCTTTGTCGCCGGTCAGCCACAACAGCCACCCTAAATTAGTTTTCACGGCAAGTGAAGAGTCCAATGAACGGCACGTTATGCCCATCCTCCCGCTTCTGCTACAGAAAGGAAACTGAAATTCATGACTCGAAACTGACACCAATGTAACCCCTTCCCCCATCCCAACAAACTGTAAAAGCAACGGGTGCAGCAACCGTCAAAGCAGCTACAGGTTCCTCTTAACATTCCCTCACCTTCCGTGATTACTGACTGGTTTCTCGTACCTGCAGGTTGCACAGTTGTTGAGGAAAGTCCAAATCCTAAACAAGGAATTTTTTTAAGTTAAAAATGTGTATATTCTTACAGGAGGGGGTCTTTACTTATGCCCCATTCAACTTTGTCTGGAGGATCAGTTGCTCCCTCCTAAGCTATGACTCTGTTTGTCATGAACTCCAGAAACTCCGAGAACGACGATTTACGGGAAACTAACTGGGCGTGTAAAATTATGGGCACTTTCAATGGTAAGTGACTGCAGTAACGGGTTAAAAAAGGGTGGTACTTCAACACAAAGCCGAAGACCTGAAAAATGAGTCGGACTGAATTGTTGCGTGGCACAGTGTTTTTAAAATTCCAAGATTTTGTTTTACTCCTGATGTTGAATGGGGTGGGGGAGCCGGGGTAAACCTGAAAGGAGGAAAATGGAAGACTTTGTTGTGGGCTGGAAATTCTGATAAATGATGTGGGAGTCGAAAATGGAGATGTGAAGGGACATACGAAGGGAATTGAACGTGGAGAGAGATGCGAGTGGAGTTGAGAGTTGAGGGAGATGTGAAAGGATTTGAAAACGAAGATGCAAAGGGGGTTGAAAGCGGAAATGCATAGCTGCAAGACAGTGGCGATGTGAATAGAAGGGATTTGAAAGTATAGATGAAAATTGAAGGGGTGGAGATGCGAATGGAGCTGAAAGTGGAGATTTAAAGGGAGTTAAAAGTGGACATGTGAAAGGAGATGGAGATGGGAATAGAAGGGAGTTGAAAGTGGAGATGTGAATAGAAGGCAGTGGAGAAAGTGGAGAGGGAAGGAAGTTAAAAGTGGAGATGGGAAGGAAGTTTGAAGTGGAAATGGGAAGGAAGTTGGAAGTGGAGAGCGAAGGGAGTTAAAAATGAAGCTGCGTAAGGAGTTGAAAGCGGAGCTGCGAAGGGAGTTGAAAGTGTAGATGCAAAGGGAGTTGAGCCTAGTCACGACGCAAAGGGAATTGAAGTGAAGAACGAAGGGAGTTATAATGAGAGACGCTAAGGGAGTTTAAATTAGAGATGTAAAGGAGTTGAAATTAGACACGCTAAGAGAGTTTAAAATTTAGAGACACTGACGAAGTTTAAATTAAGAGACGCAATGGGAGTTTTAATAAGAGGTGCGAAGGGAGTTGTAATGAGAAATGTGAAGGAATTTAAGTAGAGATGTGAAGGAAGTTAAGTAGAGATGTGAAGGGAAATGAGCTTGGAATCAAAAGTAAAAGGAATAAATCAGAATTAAATGCCCTTGTTCTCGAGTGTGGGCTCGGTAGGATCCGATTTGCGTCCCTCAGAGCTGCGGACATCTTTTCAATGTCACTGTTTGTTATTATTGTTATTAACGTTATTGTTTTTTATATAATTGTTACCAGGTGCTGACTACGATTGCCATTACTTGCCATTCAGGAAGTAATAACAATTCTGACTTTCCTATGATTTCATAGCTCAGACGGTAATGCCTGTTGCTTTACCTTTGCTAAGGTTGTGACGATGCCGGTGGAATTTTTATTTTCAGTGTGCAGGCTACTATTTAAAAGATTGAGATAATCATGTGATGCGATCAAATATTGAATCAGAGTTCTTCATTCCTTGTTGTTCACGTGCTCCTGTTGTTGTTGTTACTATTATTATGTTTATGTGATTTTTTGTTTTACCACTACGGTTGTGTTAATTACTTTTTATGCAGTTGAATACTGTTGCGACGCCTAGTTCGTACGTTATTTATGCTGCTGTGATTTATTTATATACTTATTTATTATGCCTTGTCAGTTTGAAGGTCTCGTTTACGATAACAAAGTTATTGTTCTAGTTATTCCATCACGCTCCCTTTTTTTTTCTGTGCACAAAATATATGAATACAAAAAAAAAAAAAAACTAAACAGAAAGTTCAGAAAGAAAAAAATATTTGTAGAGTAGCCTAACAGACCAAACACTATAAAAGCTGGGGCATAGGCCAAACCGTTAACCCCGATTCTCATTCCGTATCTCTCTGGCGTCCGTCTGTTGACGACATACACCTGGGACTTCCTTATTTTGAACTAATTAGTATTATTTTTTTTCAGATTGGAATCGCCAGGATGTGACTTGATCGTCCACTTTCCCTCCCTGTTGAGCTTAAGCCACTGATCCCGCCTTGGCTGCAATGGAAGAGTTCCAGCAGGTACTGTTTAAATAATACTTACCTATTCTTGACGTGGCACTTTATTACAGGCCAGTTGAGTTGAGTCTAATACACAATTTAAAAAAATGAACTGATATCATATAAAAAGCCAAAACTGGTAAAAGGGACCGCCAAGTTGCGAATGATTAATGACCCTTCAAAGGAGTGATATCAACACACCAAAACATTCACCAGGTTAATCGCACCGAATAATACTTTGGACGTTAAACGAAAACTTGAACATTGCTACCGAAATTATTGTTGTTTCAAGAAATCGACTCTTGACTTTTTAAATTTCAACGACGTGGTTTGTGTCATGGTTCCACCTCGGTCCTAAACTAGAGGTCGTGAAATCCTGATGGACACCTTTTTCCTTTTCCTTTTGGACTTTTAAAGACGCATTGTCACCAACAGAAAATCGGACGGATCTACCGGTGCGCCATCTAGCGGCAGTGAAATTGTTAACATTTTACAGCTTGCTCCCCAGGTACAAGAGGACGTACCTAATTTTCACCTGAATAATTAAGGCGGCACATGGCTTGTTTGTTTCGCTAAAAGAAATGGCGTTGTTCAGTCCTCCGCTTTATAAATGCAAGTGCTAGATATCGCTAAATGCTGCTAGATTCCGTAGACTTCATTCGGTTACAGTGCCACTTAAACATGCTTGAAAGAAGAAAAAATTCCGGGGAAGAAAAGTGTAATGTATGCCCTGCCTGCAGCAACTGGCTAAAACTAAAACCTAGACCAACAATAACGCGACAAAGCAAAAAAAAAACGACC
>JAHWFP010094885.1:0-16549 GCA_023313725.1 Lithobius niger | reverse complement strand
TCTTCCCCCGCCGGTGGCTTCTCGTTTCGCCGAAAATTAAGATCTGATTAAAATTCGGTGAAAGAAAAATTTCCGTTCTGCCGAATCATGTTTCACAGAATCAAAATATTCTATAAAAACGTAACCTTGCAGCCCCGTTCCACCGAATCCTGTAATTTTGCTGACTCAAAATATTCTATAAATGTTTAACCATGCAGAAGTTAAAGAAGCATTCCTAACTGGAAGGAATTTGTGATTAGTTGCGGTTTCTGATGTTAGATATTTAGCCGAAGTGAGCGCGGCACCACACGTAATTTGGGAAACAATTTTTCGGCAAAACGGGATTTGGCGAAACGGCTATCCACCTCCCCACAGGCCCTTTAACCAGCAAACCAATTTCCCATCACTTTTCTTTGGACGTTTTTACCGTGAATTTCTTCCTCCCCCGACTTTTTTTTTCTATCCATTACTTTACAGGTAGTCTCCATGTAAAATTTAAATCACGTGCCTGCGTTTTTTCATCTAAGTGGAGTCTCCACGTGTAGGATACACATTCTTTAGATTTTCTCAAATAGACACACGCAGAAAGCTTTCTAAACATGCTTTGATTTTTGTCAGTTCGTGCTCCAGAATCCGACAGAAGTGCGTGCCACGAGTTACTGCTTCTATTTGCATAATCCGTACACAATTTTGGACCATTATGGCACAGTCTTATCAAACCAGTTTTTTTCCTTTTTTTCTTTTCTTTGTTGCACATCCAGATAATAGCCATTCTAGGCACAAAGCCACTCAGATGGTAGGAAGGGAAGAGCTAGCCTAGCCTAGCAGCAATTTAACTTGTTGCCAAGGTCACGAGGGGCCCCCTCTACCCCTTCCTTGCGATTGGCCTACTTTTTGTCCAGACCCAGCCAGACAGATAACCAGATTATTTTCATGTCGACCTTTTGTTTACAACAAACCTCTTTACTTTGTCATGCATTGCTGGGGATGAATGAACAAAATGAATGGTTCTTCTGGAAAAGGGGTAGGGAAGTCGTGCAACATGCCTGACATTCTTATCGCTCTGGTGTGATTTAACTATGGACATTGCTGTCTTTCAAACTGTAAATGCCCGTTTTGAGAATGTTTACCGACACTTGAACTTTACATAGAATAGCACTAATTCGGACCCGCGCATGCTGCTCCGGAACTTATCCTCTCCCTGATTGTCATGCAGCCCAGGAAAATAAACTCTTGTCTGCAAGTTATTCAGAAATTATGTAACGCCTGAAGGGGAGGGAGGGTTGAGCAAAGGTGTTATGATGGGGGAGGAGGAAGTATTACGTTACATTAATTTTCGCTAAATTACTTTTTCGTTTCAGTTTTTCGCTAATTCATTAAGCTAAATTATTTTTCTAACTTCTGTTTAAAACTTGTATTTTTTTCTACATCACTGGTCATCATTACAATCCATCATTACATCAGTACTAAACGAAATCATCTAAAAAAAAATGTATACAACTGGTGTAGGGTTGGGGAGGGGGTTGTATCAAGTGTTACCATTATTTTGCACTGAATCGTACAAACCCATGTCAACAGGAAAGCAAACCTTCGATGTATGGAAGCAAGCACATTTAAGTTTAATGCACTGAGCCAGTTGAAATGAATAATAATAATAATGAATTAGTTGTCTAGTTTGAGAATATTTACATACACTTGAACTATTGGGTGCAGGCAAGCAACATTTCATTTTTTAATTCAATTTATTCGAACTCCAAAGTGTATTTTAGTCAAACAAAGTAAGGTAAAACTTTTTATTTGTGTATCATGCTTAATTATCGTTACTGATCAACTTCGAAACGATTTTAGAAGAATATTATTGTTTACGTCAGTACACACGAGAAGCACACACATGTCAAAAGTCAACCAGTGGAGCACTCACTCGCTTTGCTCGCTAGGCAAATAGGCTGGTGTGAACGGTTACGTCCCGTTTCGCCAAATACCGTTCACGAAATTTTAGGCGCGTGAAACATTTAAACATTTAAAAACGAATATTTATAACATGATAATGGTCAGACATTTATAGACAAACATCTGTTCTGTAGAATCCCGTTTTGCAGAATAATTTGTTTCAAATTACGTGCCGCGCTCACGCTACCGCGTTTGCTGCGGCTAAACACACAACATCTGAAACTGCAACTAATCACAAATTACTTCCAATTAGGCGTGCTTCTTTAACTTCTGAAATGTTAAACTTTTGAAGAATATTTTGATTCTGCGAAACGGGATTCTGAAAAACAGGAATTCCCGTTTGGGAAAGGGTAACCATAACCTTTATGACTAACTATTATTAAAAGATAACCTTGGCACTGACGTAGTGACGACCAAGCATTCTAAACAATACGTATTTAAAGAACACGTTTTTCCCCGTCTGTATTGCCAGTTTTCAAAACGCTAATAAATCAATTGGTCTATTCTACCACAGCTTGTCTCTGTTAAATGTTTGCCTTTTAAAGCCCCATGACATAGAAATAAGGTATTAAATTTCGTGTACGTAAAATTTTGTCAAATTCGTTTTGGCAAAACGGGATTGGCTCCTGAGGCAAAAGGTGTATCAGATTTTTTTTGGGGGCGAAACGGCAGTTCACGATGTGAGCACATGACAAGTTCTTTAGCTAATTCGAGCATTAATTAAGCTGATGTATTGTTCTAATCATCAACAGATGTGTGCGCTGAGAGGTTCTGATAACTTTATTTGGGCTCCAGTTATTGCCCATATACCTAGTTGCAGGTGCTTTGGATTCTGGAGAAGGATATGATGAATGGGCACCTATCCTACATAGACGAATTAGGCTTCCTTTGAAACCAAAGGCCGAGGTCCTACCACTGAGCCATACTGACACGGCCAAAAGGAAACGTCCATAGACAGCATTTAACACGTGCTGCCTATGGGTGTTTCCTTTTGACCGTGTCAGTATGGCTCAGTGGTCGCGGGTTCGATTCCCCACTAAGGCAGCCTGACTTATAAGTCCAAAAGGTAACATAAATAAAATAAAAGTTTGCAACTATGTTTATTTAACTCTTGTTGAGCCTTTGGCTTTTCCGTCCTTATGTCCTTTGCCTCCTACATTGACTTTCTTAACGCGACTGAAAAATTGTAGGGAGAGCAAATAAGTGCATTTAGGCCACGTTTATGCAACGACTCGCCTTTGCATTCTCGCAGCTACAATTTAATCGTGATGGCAAAGGTGTCGTTACCATGGTAACAATGCTACATGGATTAGCTAAATCCGACATCGTTTGATTAAATGCTTGCAGTCTTATAATTCGTGACAATTAGATAAAGAATTCTTTTGACAAAACAATTTCCCAGTCGCTTCTGAACTCTGTTTACGTTGCGAGCCGGCAGAGCTGAAACCGCCGCCATGTTGGAATTTCAAATAATTTGTAGCTTCTACCTGCGTAAACGTGCCCTGAAACTTTTCTTGAGTCGCCACTTGCCACCAGATATTTTTAATGCAATGTGAATTTTTGTTGCCAAATTAAAGAAGTTAATTAAGTTAGGCATTGGCTGCCCATTAAAAAAAAATCATTCAGCCTAGTGATAATCTTGCATCCTTCAAAGCACAAGTTTCTTACGACTTCTGGTATGTTTACATGGCATTGTATAGGCAATAAAGAACTCATAGTAGCATTTTGATTTCTTTTGAACAGTAAGAACTTGAAGGTTGCGATTCGAACCAGCGTACATTTGGCAGAAGAACCCTTGAATGGTGCGCTGAAACGTTAAAATCCATCAACCAGAAGTGAAAATAGGCCCACTGTGCTCAGTCGTTTATCACCAATCCACAAGCCGCGAATTAGCCTCGTGGAAAAATCTTTTAATAGCCAACTAGCCCATTTTAATCGCCAGTGGATTAAGGAATGGCCAGTGGATTTGTTCACGTGTATTAGGGCAAACGAATGTAAAGGTTTCAAACACGTTCGTTTTCTTGTGTGTTTTCCCCCCTCGTATGCGATAGTTTTCAGTGGTAGAAGTTGCCTTGAAATTCCTGATTTTTGAAAACTTGTCCTGAAATGTCCTCATTTTTCACACAATGTCCTGAAATTCCTGAAATTTATCGAAATTCAAGAATTAATGGCATTCAAAAAAGCAATCATTATCTAAGCCTACATTTTTGTACCAGCATAACAAATACGGTCCATGCAGGGTTCCCACCATCCTGGAAAATCTGGAAAACTCAGGGAATTTAAACTAGGTTTGAAACTCAGGGAGAACTCGGGGAGTTCTGTTTTTAGAAAAAAAACTGGAAAACTCGAGTGTTTCCCATCTGAAAGCTTCAGCCTTTTTAACACAAAACTGGTAAAATGTGTGAAAAAAATTCCTTCCTAAAATTACGGTAAATAGCCTGGAAAATGACCTCATCTACTCTGGAAAACCTGGAAAACTGGGAAATTTATTACAGTATTTTGGTGGGAACTGTGCCATTGTTCCTCTACCAAAATTCCAATAACCAAAGACTTTTTAAGTGCTGTATGTAAGTCACATGAAAGTTATAAGGAACGTAAGAGAGTAGATAAAGAAAATGTTTGAAGAAGAGAAAGGGAGAAGCAAGAAACGAACTTGTAGAAATGAGGATGCTAAAGAAACTTAGAGATGACATTGCTAAAAAGATTGCATCCCTCCAAACTGAAGAGAGCACATAAAACGCAGAACTGAAATTGTGTGAACAGCTACTGTCAGAAGCAAGTGTGAAGTTGAATGGATAAATAAATATGGATGCAAACCTATTTACGTTGCCTTTTGGAATTATAATGTCAGACTGCCTGAGCGGGGAATCGAACCCAGGACCTTTGAAATCAAAGACTGGCAGTGTCAGTCTGCCTCAGTGGTAGGATCTTGGTCTTTGATTTCAAAGGTCCTTGGTTCGATTCCCCGCTCAGGCAGTCTGACATATAAGTCCAAAAGGCAACGTAAATAGGTTTACATCCATATTTATTTAACCAATCTCGAGCCCATTGGCTTTCCGTCCCGGTTAAAAGTTGAATGGATCGCTTAAAAAATAACTTAAAACTCTGTAAAAATGATTGCATACTGGCACTAAAATGCTGTGTCAAGTTCGTCGCCAATTGAAGTATGTAAAAAAGAAATTACCCAATTTGCGTGCAAAACAGTGCGAATACCAATTTTCACGTAAATAAAAGAAAACTGCCTAAATAAAAATGGCATTGTAAAAGTAACTTTTTATGTTTTGTTTGACAACATGCCAACAACTCAAGACTGAAATATAATAGTAAAATACTTGACCAAAAATAAATTGGTCAGGAGAAGGAAGGGTTCAAGACCCACTAATACCCATCCTTGAATTTAAGAATAAAACAAAGGCCGGAGAAGAGGAGGGAAACTTCATATAGAAAGTTGGGCATGTTCAGGCTTTTTTTTAGAAAGTTGGTAAGTGCAACCGAGACAATGTAGTCGAATTTTTTTCAAAATTCGAATAAATGTCTTGAAAGTGTCCTGAAATTTGGTCCAACATGATGTCCTAATTATTTTTATGCCGACTTCACCACTGAGTTTTGCCACATTTACTCCAACCTATGTAAATATTGCAAAGCTATTCACGCGTGGGATGCTTGAAAATGGTAAGATGGTATGTCCTTTTAAATAGGGCAAAGTAAACAAAGCCAAGAAATACGTTTCAGTCAGTGCTTTCTTTCTCAGACAAAAAGTCGAAACCAACCTTTCTGCTACATTTGTTTCGATTCTTTGATGTAAAGAGACCGACAAAGTATTCCTGTTTATACACCCTCCACTGCCGTAAGGAAAGAAAACAAATATCGTATTGAACAAGGAAAAGTAGAATAGTTTTGTAAAACAATAACTCCCAGTTTAACCAAGGAAAGTTAATGTGTTTACTTTGAACTTCGATCGTAAACTAAAAAAAAAATGAATAGAAATGGTACAAAGGAGACAGACATGGTGAGGCTGTGCATCGTTGAACGGTGAACGCCCTTCACTCGTGACAGCCACCGTAAACTAAATTTGAAAAGGAAAATAAACAATTTTATATTACACAACCTATGATTATGGTACAAGCTCTCACTTGTTTTCCGTTAGAGCAAACTTGGAATTAATTTTTTGTTAGCGCATTAATTGGAATTAGTTAACTGGTGATACGTTGTGGAAGTGCCTCACACGTCGAGTGGGAAGTGTGATATTGGAAACATTGTATTTTATTCATAACGAATCTAGGCTGAGCGGTGAGAGAGATCAGCCTGGTTGCTGGAGGTTTGCGGATCTGGTCGAACCCATGGAAAGGGGATCTTGGCAAAGTCCCCACCAGGACAGCCGGCCAGGGTAGCGTGAGAGGCTACGATGCTCCTTCAGCGGGGCTATGGGATGTATTCTGGCTAATTCTGGACAATCTTTCGGAGGTTTCCCCGGATCGAATCCCCGGGCTGGCACCTCCCTTTACCAGATATTTCTTCTTCTCTAAAAAAAATCTGGTAGTGTTCAAAATTGATCCGGTTCAGCTATACAAGCATTAATTGCTTCCGCTGACTTAAGGCTCGTCAAAATTAAAAAAAAAAAAAAAAAAAAAAGCGTTTGGGCTCCAGAGGAATTTATATTCAGGACAGTACCAATTTGTTAGGGGAATTTTTTTTTAAAGAATTAAAGGGACGTAACTTCTCACTATATTCGAGCATCCTGCGCGATATAGCGTTTGCAACATTTACGTATACCTTAGTGGAGTGACTGTAGCGAAACCGTTTCTCACGAGGGAAAAAATAAGAAAATGAATGCCTTTGCAACATTGAGGCGCTCCTGAAATAATGTTGCAAAATTGAGGCACTCCTAGGAAAATCCTACCAGAAGGAATGCACCTTTAACAGTTTTGTGTGGTTGCATAAGGTTGAATTTAGGAAAAAAGATCCATGGAAGATAAATTTCATAAATGCCCGAAGAAAAAAAGGGCCAAGGAAAAAAGGTACGTCCAGAAAAAAATACCCCCGGATAAAATGCTCTTTACAGGCAAAAAAAAAAGAGAAAAAAAGGTCTGGTTTCCAGTGGTGCTACGTAGGTCGACCGTACGTGTGCTACATAGGTCTTCATGATTTGTAAAAGCAAATCATGAAGAAAAAATAAAACCAAACCATAAAATTAATAAAAGTGGGTATACCCGAAAATAACTGAACATTCTCTATTCAGAACATTCTCTATTTTTATCTCTTTACGTTTGTGTTTATAGTGTATCCATAACTGTTAGTGTACGAATACAGTACGTGAATTTCTAGACATTTTATCGTCTTGTAGTAGCTACGGCAGAATAAGAAATTGTAAAAGGATCCGTCGAGTTTGCATGCGTGAGGGGCGGGCGTTTACGTCACTGAAAAGGGTGAGTGGCGACTTGCGAAAGCAAACACCTCATCTCCTATTACGTAATACAGAAAAGTCGTGGCAAGGTCGTGGTAACCAAAGTAGCCCGCTCCTACTGTTACAAAGTATTCGTATTGGGGGGTGGCAATAGCTTTATTGGTTAGAAAAAGAGCAAATTTTTGGTTATTTACCTAGCCGACTTCGGCAGTACTGAGTTGCGAACAAGTATTTTTTCTTTTTGCTGCGGCTTTTTTATTTTATTTTTCACCCATTCCCCATCTATTCATTTCGGCTGCTTTCATTTTTTCCTTGATGCCGTTCAAACTGGAAAATGACAGCCCTCCTCCTGCTCAAGTATTTCTCGCACACTTGCGTAAATATATTTCAGCTTGCTAAAACGTCCTTCTTCACACCTTCCGACGACTTAGCACCACGCCACCAGAACAATGACCCTAACAACTCGAGCAAGCACGACAGCCCAGTGATCAGAATGTACGGCTATCATCCAAGTGTAGGCCGGATCGAATCCCACGATCAACCTTGGGAAAGAAATCCGTAGCGAAAATAGGACAGTTTTATTTGGCCAACATTAGCCTACAGGACATTTTGAAGGTTAATAAACACAATTTTGCTTTGTGTCCGAAAGCATCAGGCTAGAAATAAATAATAAGTCGTAGGTTGAGAAAGGGACCCTTTTCGCCCAAGTCTGCTTGCAAAAGAGGATTTGCAAGTCGAAAATACATTTTAAAGAATACAAAAAAAATGTGTCGACAGTTGGGAGATGGGAGACGAACTGTGATAATGCTTGCTTCGGGTTCGGCCGATTTAGCTACCAATTCTGCCCATCCAAGTCGGTGTGGTGACTGTCCTTGCATCCCTAGCGAGTTTATTCTAATATCATGTCCCTGTTCTGTGCGCCGTTATTGCGAGTGATTGTATTGATGTCGTCGCCACTCGCCATTTGGCGAATGAAAACCTGCAGTTGGCGATTTGAATTTTAGCCCTATACACGCCAAAACGGTGATTAGCAATAGGGACTAGTGATATCTCAAATAGCGATGTCTGAGGAACTGTACAAGTTAAAGAGACAATAGTTTGCGGCATCGCGTTTCGATTTACAAGTGCTACTCAATTATTGTTTCTGGAGTAATGCTGAGGGTAGAAAGTTCCTCAAGTAATAATTTATCGGAAAGTTGAAAGCATTGTGTAAGATGTGGCTAGTAGAAATTGGAAATGGCAAGTCTGTTTTTCTTAGAAATAGGAAATAGGCCAAGTGCTGGATTGACTACTTTGACAATGTACTTTGTGCCTGATGAAGCTGGCAGCTCAGTTGTCGAAAAATTAGCAGATACGTGAGTGTCTCCAGTTTTCAAAGTATGCGTTCTTAAAAGTTTAAAGTCCTTTTCCTAGAAGTATTGCCTGAATATACAAAGAATGAAACTGGTTGTGCCCTGTATGTATGTTTGGATGAAAAGAAACAAATTGCTGGAAGGTATTTGTTTTCATTGTGGAAAGTGCCTGGGGGAGTTTCGTGGGGGAGGGGGAAGAGGGGTAATTTCTGATAGGGGAAATTTCCAGGTTAAGGAGGAATTCTTTCTCTTATCATTTTAAGGTGGAGTACAGATAAAATACCGAGAATATCACCGACATTTTCATACTTTTATTTTCCATATAATTCTTGTCCTTCAGCCAATAATTCCAAAAAGTTCATTGGGCTGAACCGTTTCCTAATCTGATAAAAGCTGCGAATGACGAATGTCAACACATTCCTGTATTGCCATTGCTAGGTAACTACATATGATTAGTCACCATCGTGTATAGACGAATGTCATTCCTTTCAAGTTACATTGTAACTGAAAAATAATCTCTGTAATCATTGCAATTGTGCTGTAATTATAAATTCCAGACTCTTTTTTTTCTTTCTCCCCGACAAAGCTGGGCTTAATTAGAATATATTTCTTAATTAAAGTTTTAATCCTTAAAGTTGAGATGAGTGGTTGATGATCCGTCAGCTATAAAGTGGCTTTTAGAACATTGGAAAGTGGGCCGCCCACTCTTCTGACCATTTTACGAGCGATGTCGTTGAGGAGATTATTTTTGAGGCGATTTGAACAGCTGGGTGGGGTTTCTAAGGACTGTCCCATTGAATAAGAACGACACTTTGTCTTGATGACGTAGCATAGAAAAATCCAGGTCTGCTGTGGGCGTATGTCAAAGACGAGTTTTTATTTTTTGTGGTCCTTTCTTTGTTTTGTCTGAGTTGGCATAAAAGAGTTATGTCATCCAGCTTTGACTCGTTGACCGGTCGTTTGGAAAGTCGAGGTAAGTGAGCGTGAATACAAAACGACGGTTGATAAAACGGTTTAATGAAGTGCACGTAATGTGATGACGTAAAGAACTGTGTAATAGCCGAAGTTGACCGTTTATATTTTTCGCAGACTGGCTATTTACAAAGCACCGAAATGATAGTTCGTAGCCCATTTCACCTGTTGGGTTCTCAAGAATAATGAGAGCTTCATACAGATCAATAGCCTACTCCGGGCTACTTTATTAACATGAACCACCTTGGATTTTTTATTTGACTTGTTTTTGCAGGCTGAATTGGGTGAAATGGATCCTGCTGTTGCATTAACGACAATTTTGAAACAAACAGTGGCCCATGGATTCGCTTCTGGAAAAAAAAATCGGGGGAAATAAGCTTTGAAAAAACCTGTGAACAAAAAAAAAAGCCGTAATAGAAAAAGCTGCGGAAGAAAGCCAAAAGAAAAAAAAACATGCTCAGAAAGAAGACGTTTCCCGGTTAAACTTCCTTTGTCTGCCTGGTGACATTCGAGCCAAGACAACTGAGCTAACCTTACCTATATCGTAACCAACAACAAGTAAATAAATATAAACAATTAATTGATAAAACAATTTGGCTTTTTTCTGCGCCCTTCGGCTTTTTTCATGGCTCTTTTTTCGTGGTTTTTTCTGCGCACGAAAAAAATAATACGTTCCAGAAGCCAGATATAGCAGTGATGTACCGCAAAATGCTTCAGCTTCCGGGGCTCTGCCCAGGACCTCACTGGGAGAGCTAACACACGCTTCGCCAGACTTGGTTTGTTAAAGAGCCTTACCTTGAAAAGGTCTTGAAAATGGGCTCAACTATCGTGTGTGAACTCTGAATAGAGTCTGATACTCAAACAGCGATATCCCGCAGAGGCCGTACATATAAATGGAATAAAATTGCAATAAAACACATTTTTTTGCAAAGTTGCAATAAAATACGCATACTGTAAAGGAATAAAATTGCAAAATAAAAAAAAAAATTAAATCTCAGATATAGAAATCTGGCAATACTAAAATAAAATTTAAAAAATCCATTCGCCCGCATCAACATTTCGTTTGAATGCTTACGAGAACCAAAGTATATATTTTTCACGGCCTAATGGTTCTATAGGCTGTACTACAGCTTGTATTCTCTAATTCTGCTTTGGTGCGAGCTTTTAATGTATTATGTCTTGATTAGTAGTGATTTATAGGGATTAAAACTACACTAATTAATGGTGATTAATGACATTAAGTAAGTAATTGTTGGAAAATTGTTTAATTAGTTTACTGGTTGCACCAGCAACATGTGGAACATGGCTCATGATGAAGGTGGACTTACTATCGACGTAAAACTAGGTTTCATTCACTGCTTGTTCTGTACCAATTGGCCTAGTCTTCCGTTGTAATTCTCATATGGCCTTTGTAAATTACTTACTGTTGACAGGAACAACAAGACAGTGACCAGCCTCGATAGCCATCATTGGCGGAGGCGATGCTCTACCGATACGCACTATAAATAAATGTAAATTCTTTTTGGAGGTCGAGGTGTACGAATGGCGGAAGTCCTTGTCATTGTCACACGGAAATCGCCATGGTTTGAGGAAGTCCATTAAATGTATGGAGGTTTTCTTATTGGTCATAAATTGATAGCCGTCCTTTGGCCAATTCTGTTATCCCATATTGTGTGCAAATGAGCTGAGGATGCTTTAGCGGGGAGAAAGGTTATGTAGGAATTATGACTTCTTTGAAGAAACTCTTCTTTTTTCAAAGTTCAATAACCTGGCATTGAAAAGATATTTACTGGGATATTTGCCTCTACCGTATATCGGTATTAGTAGTCGGTATTTTCACGATATCTGTATTGGAGAGGTGAAACTCTTCCCTCACCGATATTCATCTTTTCAGGGTTCCCACCACAATAGTGAAATAATTTCCCTGAATTTTCAAGATATTCCACAGCAGTTGAGGTCGATTTCCAACCATTTACTGAAACTTTAGGAAGGAAATTTTTCAACACATTTTGCCAGTTTTTACTTATTTGTAGGGGGTCACTTAGTGCAAAAGATTTAATGAACGTTTAGGCGTCAACACAGAAATACAAGGATACATATCATTTTTCCACAATGTCTTAACAAAATGTCTTTACTGCACTTGGGCCTATACGCCTAAAAGTATGGCTTTGTTTTTGTGAGTTTTCCAGAATTTTTGTAAAAAATTGGAGAATTCCCGAATTTCCCCTGAGTTTCAAATATAGTTTAAATTCCCTGAGTGGGAACCCTGTAACTCCGGAATGGTTCGAGTTTAGAGCATTTTCCTGTCCACTTTTCGTACATCAACAGTACATCTTTCTGGGGAAAAGTTGTAGTTTTTTTTTTATAAATATTGAACAAATAACTATTTATTCTCGGTGAATAGTGATTTTACATCGGTGTCTTACATTGCAGCTCTGCCTTACACTGGTGTAGGATCAAGAAAACCTAAGTAAATATTTAGTGTACCTCACTGTCTAGTTGTTTTCGTATTTTTTTTTTTTATAAAATCCTTTTTGGAAACAACGAAAGTTGACAATCCCAGATGACTTTTGGCCTGTTTAGTCGTTCGTTGGATTAGGTCGTGCACCCATTTTGTTTAGAGTCAACAACTTCTCTGTTTCCTCGCTTTGTACAGAATTCCAGGGGCCTTCACAAAGCTCGCAGTGCATGTTGGAACTTCGTTTTTCTCTTTTTTTTTTCTTTTGGCTTGTATATCCTGTTGTTTAGTACAATGATCCGAAATAAATAAAATATATATATTTATTAGATAAAAATATATTTTATTTATTTCATATATATATATATATATATATGAGCCACAATAGCTGTTACCAGATGGCGGTCAGTTGCGAAAAACTTGGCGGCAGCCATTTCAGTGCACATGTCACAATTTTATCTTTCATTTTTATTTTCTATGGTAATACATTTTCCATTTGCTAGGCCTATAAACTATTGGTTATATACTTCAGGAAAAAAGTATTTTCAACGTTATTTTGACTCACAATACCATATAACTGGCTGCCAGAGAATAAAAAAAGAAAAAAGAAAATCAATATAGTAAATTTTCGTGTTACGATACACACTGTAAAACTACATTGCCTACCCTAATTGCACTGCATTATATCTTGGGGGTGTGCTTTCACTCGAGGCTTATTTCTGATTTATCTTCATATATACGGTTTTTTTCTACTGTCAGAACGACTGCAACAATAATTCCAACTGCTAAAAAACAAAACAGTAAAATAGATTAACTGTGTTAAAAGCTGATTTACTGTGAAAACACTGCCTTGCTTTGGAGTGTATGCAGCTTTTCACTTTCAGTACGTTGTACTTGTAAATGTTAAAGAAATAATAGTCCAGTAAACCTAAAAAAAAATGAAAAATAGTACACGTGGACGTTGTGGAAGTAATAATAATTTGTGGAGGGTGGGTAGGCCATATGCACTCACTCTATATACGGGTTTGCTAGCGCGTTCAACTGTAGGGCGTAATCCTCACGAAGTCGTGACCTCGATAAGAGTTTGTGGGTCCATTTTAGAACCAACACCGCAACCAGAAGGTGAGTTTAAAAGTTGTGGTTATCTTCAAGGCAACTTGCTCTTAAAGATGAGATAACGAAAAAAACCTTGTATCAATTTTTCTCTATCAAGTGGCTTCTGCAGGAGGTAGTTGTGGATGCCGAATCATCGACAAGAGAATGAAGAGGAAATGGAATGACCATCAACCTTGCCGCATTCATTAGCATTCCGAAGAGGCTTAACCTGCTTTCGCTGGATGTCTGACTGCCATCCATTCACTTCAGTACTTTTGGAGCTTTTGGCCTGACCGTTTCTTGTTCCTGGTCACCTGGTAGCTATCTGACGACGAAGTTGTACGAACCACTCTCGTTTGGCTTAAGGCTTGTTGCGACTGTACGACCCTCACTCAAACAGAGTGTACATATTTATCGGAAGACGTGTTTGACTAGTTGCAGGTGTGGTGCCCTTGGTGTGTTTGTTTTGTTGAAAGACGCAAAAAAAAAAAGAAGCCTTTACCTAGGTGGTGTGTATTTTGTTTTAACCCGGAAGTGTGTAGTGACAATTTCCGGCCGAAAGATGACATTGGTGTAAAGTGCAAGCTATTTGTGCGGATTGTTTTGTACATCACTTCTTCCCTGGGTGTCTGTAATTATCATTGCAAAAGGTTGCCAGCGTGAGGTGTTGTGTGTGAAACTGATGGGAGGATACAGTACTTGAAGAGAGTGTTTGTTGCCTTGAAGGATGTATAGGGAGGGACGGTGACGAGTCGTGAATTGCAGGCTGAGAGTGAACACCTCGTTGTTGTGTCTTCTTGGGTTTTTCCTTTTTCGAGGGGTGATGATTACAGAGGCTGGTGGCACACAATGCGCTGGAATTTGTACAACGGTCTGTGTGATTTGCAACAGCGACAACGGAGGAAAGGACTTCGCAAATTTGGATTAAATATCGGATTAAGGGTATGTCCCCTGGCAGTTTCCTGTTATTACGACAAGGCCTACGTCAAACACGTAAGTAAATTTAAGTAAACTCCCGACTGTCTGGATTCCAAATCGGCGATTGTTGTGGCTGTGTAGCACAATGTATTATTTTTTTAAAACAATGAACCACAAAAAGGAATGTGGGTATAGAAGTGTTAGGTGAAAGGTGTTAAAGGCACGCAGTAGTTCTATTGCATGCTTCACTAGTAGAGATTCACCCCGAGTTTAATGACCAAAAAAGGATAGGCTTCTTTGAGAGATGTCTTTGAATTAATCGTGAATAAACCCACTGCTTAACTGATTCCTGTCTCGGTTCTACGTAATAACAGGCGTAATATGGATTTCCAGGGTAACCCCTGCTAATAAGCAGAACGTAAACAGGAATCGGTCAAACAGCAGGTTTACTCACGATATCTCGTTATTAACCTTGATGTTAGTTATTAATTTATGGAAACTAAATGGTTGGAACTGTTGACTTTGTACTACTGTAAAACTTGTTGTGCGCCAATAATTTGTTGTATTTATTTTTGAAATTGATTTATCGTTTAGCCAAGTAACGTTATCGTTTAAGTTTAGCGATTTGTCTAAGGTTTCAATGCAGCAGTAGGATTTCACGTGGACTAAACGCTTAAGTAAAAGTAACATTATCATTGTGTTTAACCCTACAGGAAAAAGCTGGTTCGTTTTCTTTTCGTGTTTTGATCTCGGTTCAATGAGTTTTTTAGTTCATTTTTGTTTTCTGAGTATAAACGGCTCCATCGAATGCAATGCAGACCTTTAACAATAATTCGTAGCTCCTTCTTAATCAATGTGGAACGCCGTAAATTTAATTAGGTTTTAGGATCCTGGTTATTTTTTTAATGCGGGAAAAGTTCCAGCCGAGATTCCAAACTTTTCTCATTATGTATTTTATTCACCTATTATCTCACCCACCTTACGCCCCTCCCAAAAAATACCATATGTTACTTGGAAATTCCTCAAGCAATTAATAAAACAAGATCAGACCTCCGATCACGGATTAGTCGCCTAGGCTACCTGTGTTATCCGTATTTGTAATTAGAGGCCTCGATCAAATTTCACTGCATGGCAGTTCAGATTTGTTGAAGAAAGCTAGTTGGGGAAAAGGGTTTAGCAATTAAAAAAAAAAACAACCTTTTCCATAGCTTACTACCTGGCTTCCCTAATGTGGGCCCAGAATATTGGACTCCTCTTTCGTTCCTAGGAAAGGCATGCAGAAAGGTAGTTGTGGAAAGGGTCTAGCCGTAAACCCTTTTCCCTAAATAGCGTTCTGCCTGCCTTTCTAATGTGGGTCCAGAGGTGGACCTTCTCGTTCGTTCTGAGGCCGGCCCGTCTGTGAATGTCCCACGCAGTTCATTAATAATCACGTTTAAAACCGCTGTAAAGAACTTTGCTAAAAGCCTAGGTCCCTGGAAATTGCCATGAGAGGCTCCTGGGAAACAACCTTCAACAATGTCGGTCGCCACTCGCCAAACGGCGAGGAAAATTCAGCAGTTGGCGACTTGGTTTTTAGAGCTACTCGCCAAAATGGCGACTGATTAACAAACCCTTATGCTTAAATTGTCATATCTTGGGAACCGTGTTAGCTAGAAACAAGTGGTTTGCGGCGTTGCGTGCAGAATTACAAGGACTCTTTAACCAAGTATGCAACAATGCTGCCAGCCACTTTAGTTGATGGAGAGTTGGATTAATGCAAACAATATTTAAGCATTAAGTAGTAGCACAACTGCTAAAATTGTTTCTACATGGCGAGGAGCTAATGGACAATGGCGAGTGCATTTTAATGTCTACCGGCCAAATGGCGAGTACCACACAATTCACATTCGTGAAGGTTGCTGGGAAACATGGAAATGTCAAGAACTAACGATTGTGAAGTGTGTCTGAACCCTGTTACGTCCAAATGAAATGTTAAGCTTTTTCTTCTTTTTTTTTTCGCAAGGAATAAAATTCGCAGAAACGGCAAATTTTCTTGTTTTTCCTGGTTTCCACCAGAGTGCTTACCTGTTACAGATGCTGATAACAAAAGCCTCGGCTGATGTTGAGTAAGTAGAGCAAAACCGAGGTAAATAGTTGAAAGCTGCTTCGTCGTGCTTCTCCAATTAATTCGTCGTTTACTTGAAAACTAACTAAACTGCAACCATGAGCGGATCGTTTGAACTGCCTTCTTCTGCAACAAAGCACTCTGTACTGCCTTTTTGTGCTGATTTTTGCAAAATGAAAAAAAAATTGACTGAAAAAAGGCGCAAAAAGTATTACACCTTTATTCTTCACTCAACTTCGTGTGAGTACTGTTATATACTGTGCAGTGCGTTAGTTCTTCAATTCCGTAGTACTACCTCCCCAACTCCCCCCCCCCCC
>JAHWFP010094884.1:38011-62212 GCA_023313725.1 Lithobius niger | reverse complement strand
CAAAACCAGTTGAGTGAGTTAAACCTTTTATACTTGAACACTATGCTATTTATACTTGTTACTACAGTCAGATATCTGATGAACATTTCTTAATTTATGTGATTTATTTATTTATTTAGCTTCCCAAATTTAGGAAAATATAATTGTTATATAAACTGCCTGTAATTGTACAAATGTAAATAATGTAACTGTATTCTTTGCTACATAGCCTGCACGGCACTGCAGTGCAATTAAAAATAAAGTTAGACGATTATCCATTATACAATATTCTGTTTAGTTGATTTTCCAGATTATTATTTTTTTATTTAAGCAGATATTAGACAATTATTTACCCATCAGACGATTTTCCAATTAGACTTTCATCCGACGCCCCTTAAGGAACACTGGGCAGAAATCGTGTAGTTTCTGCCGGTGAGTGTAGAAAATAATGTGATGTATTAGGCCCTATAGTATTTTTCGCTTGGTTGAGTAGTTGTAATTTCAGAAAGAAACTATATACGTATGCCTAGTAAACAAAAAGCTTCGTAAATATTTAGGTATTTAGCAACCCTTTCGAATATCAATCTAGTATCAGTTGCCACTTGACCAGTAGACCTAGAAAGCACTCGCCATTTCACGATTTCTACTCGCCATATACCAAATACGTCTTGCATAGTTTCTCTAATTTATGCATTAACAAAATTGTGCAATTTGACCCTAATGACTCTTGCTTGACGAAGCTATCAGTAGAGATAGTCGAAAATTTGCAAGTTTGAATGGTGGAACTTGGGCACGATTTTCGGTTTTGCGTAAGTGACTGTCTTTAATGCGCAATTTCCTTAAACTCTGTATTAATACAGAAAAAACGGTTTTGTAGTCCTTATAAATCTGAGCGTAACGCTGCAAACTGTTCGTCTCTCAACTTATACGGTTCCAGAGATACCTCCTTTTTAGTGGCATCCGAAAGTTCTGCTTCTGGGCGCAAAAGGTAGGTTTTTGTGGAGGATAGTATTAATTCCCATTAGGACTATATAGTAACCTCGATGAAAAGGACCGTTACCGCTCGATTGTGAAACGAACAAATACAAAAATTCTTACGAAGTACATTTTCGTACACTTTCATAACAAAGACCACAACACAGTCTTCGAAATTTTCAGCAGCAATGAAGACAGCAGATTGCTGTTGAAAATTTGCTGGACTGTGTTGTGGTCTTCGTTGTGAAAGTGTGCGAAAACTACTTGGAAAGAATTTAATAACCTCCCTATACCCCTAGGACATAGCCTTTACATGAAAGAACATGTTTTATTGAGGAAAGGAAAGCACTTTTGTAGAGTGGTGGTCGTATAGGCGTGTAGAACTGGCTCCGCACAGGAATTGAATGTAAACGGTATCCAAACATTCGCTTAAAAAAATGTTAACCTAGCAGCAATTCGTATGGGTATTTTGGGAAGATTGTTAAAAAAAAAATAACCCCCATTTGTAAGGGTACAGCTTCTTCAAGTAGTAAGCTACTGTTTTTTAAACCTGTTTCTGAACTTCAGATTTTTTTTAGTACTGTAAATCATGTAGGCTATAAAACGACACCCAGACGGAGTTATATAGTCAGCTCCCCTATAATGTTGTAAGGTCGAAATCCTGTTGATGCCCACCTAGTGTTTCTGCCGCAACTTAACTAAAGGCTTCATGTTGTGAATGGAAAGATAGTCGGTGGAAATGAATGCACTGTTCGTCACATTCACTGGCCTCTTCTTCCTCTTTCGGGTTAATAATGGAATGTTCCTTTCTGTCTACTTGCACCTGCAGGAATGCCTCTCCGATCGACCCTTCACAGCAATTAAAAGGACACAAATATTTGCCTTTTTGACTTGGTTCGACAAGGTGTTACTGTATATGAATGTTAGCATTCGTCGTAAATTCCTTCCATGAGTGGGCAGAATAGGCCTATGGTTATAAAATGGGTTATGCTTTATTTAACAATATGCTTTATTAATGCCCATGACTAATTAGGTGATACACGAGTGTATATTACGCGATTTATGGGGTTTGTTTAATTATTAGGGATGCACCGAATACAAAATTTGCCGAATACCAACCCTCTCGAATCCAGTAGCAGTCGCCACTTGGCCAGTAGACCATAGAAAGCACTCGCCATTTCACAATTTCTACTCGCCACATACCAAATACATTCTACACAATGCATGTTTTTTTCTAATTGATGCATTGTCGAAATTGTAAATTTTTTTTTAACCCCAGTACCAATGCAGTAAAAGTAGTATTAAAAATGTTAGCATAATGCCGCAAACCATTCGTCTATAACTTGTACGGTTCCCGAGATATGGCTAAGGACCCAGAGTTTATGCGATTTTGCGAAATCGCAAAATTCGCAACTTCTTTACTAATAAGAATTTTGACCCTATTTTTCAATTGAGGAGGTGTACGCCATTTGCTGAAGCCAGTTTTGCAGGAGGTACAGATGTATGACAAGATTTAGATTAGGGGTTTGAATAACATCTCTGTAATGTGGTGCAGTGGCAACCCGGACCACTGCACTGTGACTGAGGTTGGCGCTAATGACCGAGCTGTCGACGCGCCATTAAGCCTTAATCCCCCCCCCCCATTTGCTGACGCCAAAAATAAAAATATGCAATCACAAAATTTGCATTTTCCCGCAAAATTTGCAATTTTTGCCCGAATAAATAACTTATGACTTACTTTTCACCTAAGTTTTGTTAACTTTGCAGTACATTAAAGCCTTCTGTTCTTTATTGGGAGTTGTTTTGAAGTGGAATTTAAATTTTAAAACTTGATTCGTATTGTACACCACTTACGAGGCCTATTTTAGGCTATTCGCTGTTAACAATATTGTGAGAGTTTTTTTTTTGTTGCAAAATTCAGCAAATCTTGCAACATGTTCTATCGCAAAATTACCTTCTTCCACCGCAAATTTAAAAATTCTTGCAACAAATATTATCGCAAAATTTTGCTTTAAAATATCGCGGAAAATACGGGTCCTTAGATATGGCTCTTTCAGTGTCATTGTCTATTGCTTATTGCCATTTTGGCGAGTAAGGCTAAGTTCCCAAGTCGCCAACAGCTGATGTCCATTCGCCAAATGTTGAGTGGCAAACGACATTGGAGAAGGTTGCAGAATACCGAATACAACCGAGTACTTAACTTACCGAATATATAACCGAATAGTTAAACTGCCGAATACTGAATAGTTAAACAACCGAATACCGAATATTAGGCACCAAACAATTTACAAATTCGGCCGAATAAGCTTACCAAATTAGGTCTAATTTGCCGAATACCGAATTATTCGGCCGAATGCTCAGCCGAATACCTATAAATCAAATATATTTGATCATTTTTCCATCTTAAAGAATGTCAGAAGACAACTCCTCACAAACCAAAAACTAAATGCTTAGCTAAATGTTCTTACATCGACGCAATTGCATAAATATAAAAATATTCGGCCGAATACCAACAAATATTCGGCCAAAATCAATATCTAGACGAATAACAAATACTTGAATTTTTGGCCGAATACCGAATAATTACCGACTATTCGGTGCATCCCTACTAATTATACAGTTTGATTTATGGTACACTTTAGTTTTATAAGGCTTGAGAGCCTACCACAATCCAAATGCGAACCAGGAGTCGTGAGAGGTATGCTAACAGACTGCAATATAAACTGCTGCAAATGCATGTTACCTGGTTGCAAATGGGTTACAATTTTAAGGGAAAGTGAGTTAAGTTATTATCGCTGGCAATAAATTGCTGTCAGTGAAATTGTTATGCTGATCTCTACCGCTAGTTGTGTGGAAAATTCGACGACTGTTTTGAATTGATTTTACTGATGCATATTTTGTTTAAGTAGGTTAATGCAGCTTTTGTTGCTCATGTTCTTCTTTTAAACGCCT
The DNA here is from genome assembly GCA_023313725.1 of Lithobius niger. Taxonomy (NCBI): domain Eukaryota; kingdom Metazoa; phylum Arthropoda; class Chilopoda; order Lithobiomorpha; family Lithobiidae; genus Lithobius; species Lithobius niger. Next base: position 58,306 of record JAHWFP010094884.1, on the reverse strand, counting down.
GTTTGTATTATTTCAGGTGTTTCCTGCCGTTATGAGCAGCAACGATCGCCTGAAATCATTATTTGTAGATTTAGGCAAACCAACATTGCGAGGAGTGCGCAAGTGTCCCAAGTGTGGGACGTTCAATGGTACACGCGGTGTCAGCTGTAAGAACAAAACGTGTGATGTGGTTTTCAAGGAGACTCCAGAACGAAAGAAGGCGGTTTGTGTGGATGCTGTCAAAATCATGACAGGTTCAACAGCTCAAGTGTTTTCTGTGCGAGTGCGAGACCGCGGCCCAGATTACAGAGGCTTTGTACAACTTCCACTCTTACCGAGTTTAGATAGTAATCCTGATGCATCAGTGGATGCTTCTTTGTTAACTCAAACAACTGCAAGGTGTTTTGTGGAAACGTGTCAGAAGATCAGTTCATCTGAGACTGGCAGTGTTTTAAACCCATGTCAACACATAAAAGCTGCTGCTGTTTGCTTTACAGATGCTCAGCCTCTCACCTTGAAGAACTCTGTGCTCAATGCGTTACAAGTGTCAAATGAAATTAAACAAGCAATTTGGTTGCTGGCAACCGAGACAACTGGACCTTTAGTGCAACGTGTTTCAAAGAATATCATGGTAGTGAAGTGCAAGCCCAATCCAAAGCATCCACTTGGTTTCTTACATTTTGCCTTTTTTGAAACTTCACGTAACCGGGAGGCACCAGAACACAAATTTCACTGCAGTTGTAGAGCCTTTAAAGTAAGCTTTAAAAATAACGAATGGGTCAATCCGTACAAAATCGGTCGCCTAACACCATGGTATTATCGCCAATTCATATTTGGACTTCTTTTTTTAAAAGTAATTGGGGCTTATAGAAATATTAGCCTACTTTTAACTTTACGCATCATCATCAAAGGTCTATTCCTACACTGTTCACGAGAAGCCAAAGTAAAACGAACCTATCGGCGTGTATGGAAAATGTTCCAAGGCATCCCGGTAACCGACATGAAGCGTCCTGGTAACCAAACTGAAGCATCCCAGCTTCATACAGTAGTTACCATTTTAATGTCTAATTTTCTCCCTTGACCGTCCCTCTGGTCCCTCAACCGTCCCGGTAACCATGTTACGGACGATTTTCCATATACGCCTGTCGGTTTTTCAAATTATAGCAACCTATGTGTAGTTTTCCAAAATGTTTTGGCTAGAACTTACTTTGTATGTAAGGCGGAAAAAAGTTAGAATAAAAGGGCCCCGGGGGACGACGTCCAAATTGCTTTAGGTATTCTCAAAATTTATCTGCTAATGTCATAGCGATGGGTCGGTAAGACGGTAACCAAAACCGAATTTTTTACTGAAAGCCGAAACCGATTCAGATTTGTCAGTTTTTCGTACCGTGTTCGAAATCAATGCATTGATTTGTTGTTTTAATTGTTTTAATAGGCCTAATTATCATTTTCTACACAAAGCTCCTAAAAAAAAATAGTATAAAAAAATGGTACCAATGGTCTATGACGCTGCTGAAAGTAAAAGCAGGAGCGAGTTAGAAGCTAGTAATACTACTGCTACAAGAAGAAAGAAAAAATATGTGGTTGGCAAAACTAAGGTTGTGCCGGTGCCAGTTTTCTCGATACCGGTGCTCATTCACCCAATTCCGATGCCGGTACCGGTACTTTTGATCACGTGCCGATACTGTGCCCATGCCAGTGCCGGTACCGGTACTTTTGATCACGTTCCGATACTGTGCCCATGCCGGTGCCAATGCCGATATCGAAAGATAACTTAATAAATAACACAGAGCATGTCCATATGTCAAAAATTTAATGGTGTTCCAAACCTTTCTTAACACTTTTACAAAGGAATTATTGGCTGAACACCTTATAGCTTGACGAAATCAGTTAATTTTTTTTTTAGTGTTAACTGTAAATTAATAGGCCTATACTTTACTGACTTAGTTTAGGCTAACCAATTTCAAAATATTGTATTAAATACTTATAGACTATACGTAAAATATTGTAGACCTAGGCTACTAAAAATCTTGTAGGTAAATAACACACTGAATGTAATCTACACATTTTGTGCACGTTTACTGGGAAGCTGTAAAACATTCTGTGTACATTTACTAAAGTTGTGGGCTACACAGATATAAAATATTACAGGCTCGTTAGGCCAAGCAAAGTTAAAAAAAAATGGTTCTCGGGGATACAAAGTTGAAAAATCGACGATAGATGAGGGTTTTTTTTTTCCCCCTTTTCATAATTTTTACACATTTTGCGGTAGATGTGCCTAAAGAAAAAGACCGTTTTGCATACTGTAGTTACTTTGTTTTATTTTTACACACAAAAACAAACATTGCCTTTTTTTCATCTCTCCAGTTGTTTTAGACGCTTAACGTAAATTGCTTGCTCCGTACGAATGAGAATCTTTTCCTCCACGCGCTATTTCGGAGTTTGTATTTTTGTCGCACACCACAAAATATTCTGAAATACCCTACTTCTTTGGTGGCATTATGCTTTTTTTTTGCCAAAGAGAAAGACGTTACACAAATCTGCAGCTAAACAACGACCGAAGTCTGAACTAGCACGGGAAACTGCGAAACCGAGAGTGAAATACCTCACCACGACGTTAAGTTAGGCCTAACGCAATGCTGATGCGTCATTTCATTTCTGGCTTTTGTCCGCAGAATTTCACTTTGATACGAAATTCAAATAATTTTTAGTTTTAATTAAACCAGCAACTTGACTAAAATTATTTTTTAATTAATGGATTAATAAAAGCGATCTTGCAACATGTTGAATGAGAATGAAAGTACTTTACCGAACCACTTTCGCGAGAGCTGGAAGTGCGGTCCTGCCGTGTTGGCTTGACCTTGAGAAAATGGCTGCCTGCGTTTTATCAGAGAGAGCGTCCGTTAGGCCTAATCGTTAAGGGAGGTATTTTTAGCGGTACGCAAAGTTAATTTTGATCGCAAATACAAAGTAAGACGTAGCAGATTTTTTATTTAAAATTTGCTTTTTTTTTATTAGCGTTGGAAACACAATGTCATAATATTAATATCAGAAAATGCCGATGCTAGAAAAAAAAAAGATTCCGGTACTTGTTCCGGAACTTCTTCACCCCGTGCCCTGCCGATACCGGTACCAGTGGTATCGGCAGCTGGTACCAGTGTCGGCATCGGCACAGCCTTAGCAAAAACCGATAGCCTGCCGAAACCGAAATTGCAGTTTTGTGGCATGAAAACCGAAACTGAAGTAAAAAAAATGAAACAGACCAATCCCTACCAAGTCATCATTGGTACAAATTTTCTTGGTACTTGATACTTATTTATAAGGCTGTACCGATTCAATCATGCTGATCTAATCATTGCTGATCAGAGCGTGATTGGATCGATCGGCAAAACTATCATTTTTTACTAGTAACCGATCCAGTCAAACCACCCTCAAACTTATCACACAGATGCTATCCTATTTTATTTTCTACGTTGTGTTTGTAATAATTGATGTTAAGAATTAGAACCTCCTGTTCAATCATTTTCATGATCGTGACGTGGAAAAAAGAATTTCTATCGCTTCAAGTCATCGTTGGACGCAGTACTTTGAACTTTCCGCCTGGATCACGCAAGCGATAAGTATCAGTTCAACAAAGCCCTCCTATGCATGTGCACGACGGAGTCTTTCTGAGTGATCGAATAGCGCAAACACTGCAATGTTAAGTTTCAAATCAAGTAATGAATAGATCAAGAACTGATTTGTCAAACTATTTTCGACTCCCGGTTAGACGTATGCATTTTTGCACTCGGCAAGCCATTCCACTAGCAACATGTAGGCCTAAGAGTATGCATCGTATAGAAAATGGAGTCAATTTCTGTTTATGATTCAGTCGGTTTTTTATTTGATGGGATCAGAATGATCGATCGTTAAGCGATTGGCAAGATTAACATTTCTCCACTGATCGGATCAAGGTCGGATTGGAAGCAAAACTGGTGATCGGTAGAGCCTTACTTATTTATTTCATTCGGTACAGCCTTACTTATTTCATCCCAATTACAGAATGAAAGAATGCACATATAAATTTGAATTAACAGCAAGGTATTAGTCAAAATTAATCAAATGAACAAAGTTATAGAATAAAAAAATACACAAATAAAATATTAACTGTAATAAAAACAACAAAAATACAAGCAAACGGCAAGCAGCTAAAAGTGGATGGTTTGAAGCAAGGTCTTGACGAATGCATCTTGGCTCATAAAAATGACACTAGTGTGAAAATTATGATTGTAACTGAAAGTAAGACGAACACAGAGGCAGTTCTGTTCAAAATCTCGGCACACTAAAGTTAAAGTTTGACGCGTTGGGGCAGGAGGGATTCGAAAATTTAAATAGATGCAAGAGCAGGACAGTCTATTGTGGAGTGGACTAGTTTATGAAGAAAAATCTATCAGCATTTTTTCGGCTGGTAGCTAATTCAACAATATGAAAGGATCAGAGTAACGCTGAATAATTTGAACTGGAAAAATGAATTTTTTGTTGGTAGCATAAAAACTTAATAAAACGATTTTTGTAAAACTTCAAGTTTTGGAATAGAAGACATATTATTCCACACCACACTGCCATACTCTAGCACAGATCTAACAATTGAAAAATAAAGCATAGTTAAAGCATTCTTTTGAAGTAAATTTAGAGCAAGTGCGTTTAATAAAGTCTAAATTTTTAGAAGCTTTATGAACAATGTATAACGTGTTTTTTTAAAACCAAGCTTAGAATCAAAATAAATGCCTAAATCTTTTATAAGATAAGAACGATTTACTAAATTATCATCTAAATAATAAACAACATTGGTGATCTGCCTACGAACGAAATAATATGACACTTTGGAATATTTAATTTTAAACGATTTTTCTTACACCAAGAGTAGCCTATAGAACGTCAATGTCTTTTTGAAATTCATTAGCAATTAAACGGTACAATTTTAAATCGTCAGCGAAAAGAAGGCACAAAGAGAATTTAATTGCAAATGGTAAATCGTTAATAAAAATACGAAATAATAAAGATCCTAAATGGGATCCTTGTGACACATCTGATGATGCAGTGAACAAGTAAGAAAATTCGTTAATTACAACTTCGTGCAGCCTTTCCGTTAAGTATGATGAAAACCAGTTTAATAAGGGGCCAAAAATGCTAAAACTACATAATTAAAATCTTATGACTAACGGAGTCGAAGGCCTTATAAAAGTCTGTATTAGCACATCCATCTGCGTATAGTTTTCAACAGCATTCGCCGAATTGTTACAAAAACTGTTAAATTTGTACAGTAATAGTAGACCTGCGGGGGGAAAAACCCCCGTTGACTTGGGGAAATAAATAGACGCAAGAAGGGGAAAATTTTTTGCACAACAATACACTCGAAAACTTTGCCGAAAATCCGTAAAAGTGCTATTGGTCTATAGTTAGAAATATCAGCTAAAACCGGCAATCGGCATTTACAATGGTATGTAGTAGGCATCTTGACAATCGAAAACACAACACTTAAGTTATTCTTTCAATTTACGGTGAAATTGTCGTTCACCTTTTTCGGAAAGTTTCATGCACTAGGTAATGGTCGCTACATCGTGTGGAGTAAACAATTTCGTAAGCACGTGCTTCAGACACCACTGATCTCGACTGCGCGTTTTATCTGGACTGCCCATTTGTTGTCAAGGATGGTGACCAGATTCGGCTTAACGAGTTGGTAGATATTTTCATATGCTGGTCTCGTTATATTTATGAAGGGTGGGTGTTTGTTGGCCAGATGTTTAATGGCGAGTGACTCAAGGGCTCTAAGGTGAAAATTATTGTGGGTGTTTGATTTAAGCAAAATAGTGGTTTGTCCCAGGCGATTTCATGGTTTGTTTTAAGGTGATGTTGTGCAATGCCATTGTCAATACACCATTAACAGTGTCACTGACATGGTTTTTGAGGCGTTCCTGTTACATTCGGTGGGTCTCTCCTACGTATATTGCATTGCATTTAGTACAAGGAACGCTGTACACCATTGCTCTTTGTTGAAGTAAGTGAGCTGGGGGTTTGGAAACTTGTGAAAATGGTGCACCTGGGGGTTTTTCACATGGGGTGGAAGGGGGGGGGGGGCAACTCCGTGGGTGGGTGTCTAACAGGTCGTGTGCTGTTTCAGGTGTTTTACTTGTGCACTGGTTTGGTAGCCACAGGTGGTGGGAGGAGGGGGGGTTGTGTGAGTTGGGGTGTCGGGGTAGGAGGAGCAGGCAGTGAAGGTGGGCGTTGGACTATCTTGAACCTTAAAAGCTACTCAAGACAGTCCAACGCCCACTTTCATTTCGTGCTCCTCCTCCCCCGACTCCCCCTCCCAAACCCGTGCCCCAGTATAACAGCCGAAGCAACACATGACCTGTTACAGTCAGACACCCACCCACTGGCACGGAGTCTCCCCCCTTTCACCCCACGTGAAAAACCCCCAGGTGCACCATTTTCACAAGTTAAGTTAGTTTCGGTTAAACAAACAAAATCAAAATCGTCAACTAAAACATTCAGCGAAAACTTAAACACTTTGTTCTCAGACCATTTACATTTTGATAATAGGCTGAAAAACTGAACAATTATTACGTACCGTAACGTATTTTTTTAGCCATTGGAGATCCTTAGTTTGTTTTTATCTTAGTCTTAGGATCACTCATATAATTTCCTCCTCAATTCGTATCCTATCGACCACCAGAGGCAGACTGGCAAGGTCGGGGGGTCGGGAATTCCCGACTGGCCTCTCGCCCTAGTGGCCTCTCAGCGGAAATAAATAAGTAAAAAAGGAAATTCAGTGTATTATTTTAATTTTTTTTTAATACACGGTTACTCTTTATTTACTCTTGCTAAGTTTTGTAACACCTTTCTGCTGTAGTTACTAAATTAACTCTTCTCAGTTACGCAACGCAAGCAACGTTGGTTGTGTAAAAGCTTTTTTTGTCCTCCGGGTACGACTCCGAAATTTCGAGTTTCAACCACAGAATGCCGCACTTTACTAGTTTCTCGCGTCATCACGATTAATGAATGAAAGAGCAGTTGCGCCTGCGTATTGCACGGAAGCCGCTCTTCAGGAAGTTAGAAAATGTACGTGCGCATTCTGTCTGGAATGATTTCATTAACTGACATGACATTACCACACGGATCCTTTGGTTACTATTAGCCATGGCGGTTATAAGAGAAAGAGAAAGTGAAGTTGATGTTTCTTCTGTCACGGAAATGAGTGAACCGATAAGAAATTTTCAATTTGCTTTAAAACGACGAAAACTGCCAAAATTGGTTACAAATAACGAAAGTCAGTAAGGTTGGAAGGCCATCTCTGTTAGAAACTACAGTATTTGGTTTGGTTAAGTCCGTTCTGCGCCCGATCAAAAGAACCTGGATTTCCGTGATAAAACTAAAACTTCTGCAGCTAGCTATATGACTGACACTTAGACTATTTAAGCTTAGGAAGGTAAGCCCTGAATTTTTCCTACTCCTTACTTTTGTAAGTTGCAGTGCAAGCCCATTGAGAATGATCTGTATCGGATTATCGTTATGTATGTTTCCCACAGGTAGGCTACTTAAAATGAGAAATAAAGCATCTCAGCAAAAATACCATGAGTCACATGACCGAATTCTAACAAATACTAACGCCTGGCCTAGCACCTTGACGCCATGACCTTTTCGCTGAAGGGCTTTTAAAATTTTCATATTTTTTCTTTCTTTTAATTCTTATTAGTTTGTGTCTTTAACTAAGCTTAGGTGTGGCCCCCTCCGTGTTAACCCGCGAAAATTGCCGATTGTTCGAAAAAAATGTAGCTAAACTATGACAAAAATTAATCAAACAAATTTTTAAAAAATACTCGACGCGGGGGGCCCCCCCCCCCCCCCTCCCCCCAACTTTGTTCTGGTTCCACTCTTAATTATTTGCATCAAACACTGATGTTGGAAAGTCCCCACACCACGAAACACCAAAATATGCTACCTGCAGTGTGATAACATATAATACTGAACCAAAACTAGGACGTATTAATCACACTAGGATTAAATCACTTGCTTTTCATAATAATTAAAGAAATTAGTACCGAGTCTTTGTATATACACCTGGGATCCAGCATTATTCTAAAGCCACCAAAAATAAATTTGGGGCATGGGAATGGATTTAAAAAAAAAAGTCTTTCCTTAAACTGTACATATATTTTCTTTTATTTGTGTGACGCCCTAAGCAATGTCTAATACGTGTCATTTGAAGCCACGAAAGGCCGTAGAATACCTAAAAATCCATCAGCTCACAGCGCTCCCCCAGACCCCCTAGCTGGTGGTGATTCGACAAATTTAACCTCTACCCCCTACCCCAGCCAAATGCATTTCGTTACGTCCTTGGCTTTGCCCTAATAATATGAAAAGAAGTGGCCTCTCGCCGTCACCTTCCCGACTGGCCTCTTGAGCCGCCAGTCCGCCTCTGTCGACCACTAAAAACATTTCTTGTTAGGAAAGAAAGTTTAGCCAACCTTAAAAGCTCTTTACTCACATCACGTGTCGTAACTGAAAAATCTTCCGCAATCCAGTAATTTGTACTGTTCAATAGTTTGGCCTTCGCAAGAATTTCTTGTTTTTCTTTTCACTGAATCAAAAAGCATAATTGTAACCCTGCTCCTATTTACATCATACCTTCCAATTCGATGGCATCGTACAAGTTTAGGTGACAGACCAAGTTTATCAGAAAAAAAAGACATTACCTTCTTTTCATTTACCTCCATTGTTTCTCTTTTAACGTGGTCTTACTCAAGATTCCCAAGCAATAAATTACATTGTGTAACACGATTTTCAAGTTCATTAAATACTTTTGTGGCCTGGTTTTGAAAACAAACGTTTAGCTTATCAAACTTATCATGCAAATTGTAAAGATTTGCATTTATATTATTTTGCCATTCTTCAATTTCGCTAACACGTTGTTCCACCGCCTGAAACCATTTTTCCAGTTTAGCCCCACAAAACATTGAATTTATCATCAATTTTTTTTATCCAGTGCAATGAAACGAGATTCAAATTCAATTACGGTAGCTTTTTCAAGATTAACTCCGTTCCGTCACTGTTCTGCTCACTTTTTTATCGAGTGTTACGTTTGGACGTCATGGTCAGAACAAATAAATACAGCCACCTTCCTTGCGGGGGCGGCAAAGCAATACAACTTACAAAAAATAAAAAAGGATATATTTATCTGCAAACACAACAGGAGAAAAAAAAATTATTAGAACATGGAAGAAAGAAATTCGCCAACCCTGCACAAGGAATTGGTGACTTGAGTTGGCTGCATGCAACTTTTATACCCACGATGCGTAGTAGAAGCATCTAGCAAGGAGGAGTGATGACGTGTAACACCACTAGCACAACCCGATAAAATACAGCTTCACTGCTGTTAGAATTTATAAAAACTGCAAAATTCATAGGTGAAGAAAGAACCATAATTTCGGCAAGAATCTTCATGACAGATATAAACTGTTCAATTATTAGGCTGCAAACACAACAGGAGAAAAAAAATTATTAGACATGCAAGAACGAAATTTGCCGACCCCGCACAAGGAAATGGAATTAGATTACGTTCAGGCTAGTAGATGTTAGAGATGGGTTGGTTTCATTTTTAATTCGAAATTAAGGCGGTGTTGGCCAAAAAACGGGGTACCCGATTTACGTCAGCGACATCTCAAAAACCAGACACATTTGTTCAATTCTGATCCGATCAAATTCAAGTATACTGGTTGGTGACTTGCAGTGCGTCAGTACACAAGGTATTATGCTGTAATTAATTTAGTTAGGGCGGTTTTAGTTCGCTAACCTCTAAAAAGGTCTCTGAGCGAAAATAGTACACGATCAGTGGCTGACTTCAGCGCTTCTGTAGCGTAAAGGTGTGCCCTCAATGCCCATCATACGAAAAATTGCGGCGTGTAACTGCGCATTTCGGCAAGTCAGCTCTTCAACATTGCGGTCGGTTAGAGGCTATCGTGTACGTCCAGATGGCTCCCCTCGTATGGTGCAGAACAACACAAAGTGAGTCATCACTTACCTTTGCGGTGATCTGGATGGTACACCGAATTTCTATAATTGAATCTGGATGGTACAATGAATGCGATGCTCGTGTAAGACTTTTGCAGTTAATTACTGTGCCATCCTCGCTGCTTTCCGGGCGCGATATATTACAGTATTTTATTACGCGTATTTGTGGTGTTGTTTCCTATTGAATGAGTGAGCAAAGCGAATGATGTCCTGTTTTCACAGTGGCGGACTGGCCAGAGGGAGGGAAGGGCGGGATATTCCTAATGGCCTCTGACTTTTATATTTTTTAAAAATCCATAGCAGGAAGACTCACGTAAGTTTTATTGGTTCGACATTAGTTTTAACCACAGATTTAAAATTACAAATAATAACGATAACGATAATTATAAAACGCTAGTAAAACAAGTACTTTGTATTGAGTAGCCTAACAAAAATTGGCCACATGAAATTGCAGTGTTATATTCAATGTGGACTTTGTCACAATTTTCGTGTGAATATTTTAACTTTTGTTAATACACGTAACAAGTGTAAATAAATTTAAAGTAGTCAACCTCACGTACCCTCAACGCAATATGATTTCTCCTACCCCCCCCCCCCCCTCACCAAATTACCTGCTGAATTTATGAAACATGGTGTTCGAAGATTTAAAAAATGTAAAAGTCTGATGAAAAATAACAACGGGTACGGGAAACTGTAAAACAACGAAGCGTTCAGTATTTTTTTTTTGTAAGAAAACCAATATCAGCGTCCGATGAAAACTTATCTGGTCAGTGATTGCATCGTCGCACACAAGATTCTGGCTCATTTGCCGTATCGTAGTAGCAAACGTTACGAGACAATTTTTTTTAATATAATCATAATGTGCAATATAGTAGATTTTCTTCAGTAAATCATGCATTTACGTTTTTTAGTAGTGTCCTGTTGGTATGTCTGCCGTTCCAACTTCATACGTCAATTACAGATATTTTTTTTATTCTACCATACGACACGTCGAATTACTAATGCAGTGTTAGTGCATCTTGTTTGCCTTTGGTTCCGGTTTCGGTTTTACTTGCTCACAAAACCGCGACTTCGGTATTGGTTTTTGCCGCCCTTTCATCCATCCAATTTTTCTAGGTTTTTTTTTTTTCAGTAAGAGTAGTACCATATAGACTCGCATATAAACTGCACATTTTTGGATATATTTTTGTCCAAAAAAAGCAACCTGCCGTTATGCGGATAAGATGATAATTTCGCTAAATATTTTTTGACATTCAAATACACCATTTTAACCAGTTTTTCGCCAGCTTTCCAATGGTACAAACCACAAATCACTAACTTCAATCGTTCCAAAGTTGTATCTAAAAAACCATTTAACTTGCATTTTTTTTAAAAAAAGGACTAAAAAAATGTTACATCAACAACGCTCTTGATGGAACAGGATGACATCTTATGGGATACAGACCAAGCTGCAAAACATGAAGTTCCAGTTTGTAAACATGATGGTGCTGAATCGGGCAAAGAAAGCAGTAGTAATGCTGAAGATAAAAAAGTAGTAACAGCAACTAGCAATTGAGGCTACCAGCCATGTTTTGCTGGGTTTTTTTTTTGCAATTGTTGAATTATCAGCCATGTTTTACAGTGGTTTGGTAAAACGTTAAGGAAGAAATAAAGTCAATTAGGCCATGCAAAGTTAAAAAAATGGTTCTCAAGCCCTCCCGCAATGGTTATTTTGTAAGGCTGGGCCGATACCACTTTTTACCGATCCGATCCGTTACCGATTTCGAAGAAAAAAATCTGCCGACACTTGAGTCCCGATACCGATCTTTTTTTTTTTCTTTTTCTTTTTAATGGCTTAATAGCTCCTTGGGGCGTTGCAATTTTTTCAAATAAATAAAATAAATTCATAAAAGAGTCCCTAATAAAGAAAAAAATTTGTGTAGATTTATATTTAACCAGACATAAATGTGTGTTTCTACATAAATTAATGTTTTCTTTAGTTTTTACATCTAGTACTGTAGTTCTACTGAATTCACATTTCTTCCCTGTTACCACATTAAACTTATGAGTAAAGCTAGGACGATCAACTTTTTTACGGATACCAAATCCCCAATAACTGATCCAAGTTCCCAACTGACCGAAAAATGTAATACTGAAGTATGTCTTTATAAAAAAAAAATTACTTTTGAAATCATTGCATAAACAAAGCATTGGCCTAAATAAATATAATTATTTTTTTTAAATATTGGTTTAAAATAATATTGCATAGCAAATATCATCTAAAAACACAAAACCCCATTAAAATTTTAACATTTTGTCTTGTAACTTTTTAACAGTAAGATAACGCTGCTTGCAGTTTGGACCATTGGAAAGCTGGCAAAAAAACCTTCAAAATGGTGTATTCAAACATCAAATTCGGTCGACGAGAAGTGAAAATATCTTCGATTTGGTTTATTACCGATTTTTGTGGGTTTAACCGCTGATCCCGCTCCGATACCGATACTGCAAATATCGGCACAGATCGGTATCGGTAATCGGTATCGGCCCAGCCTTATTATTTTGCAAGAAATAAAAATAAATGACGCGGCATTTATTGTCAACATTAGTCTGATAACTACTGTTGAACCAATGCTACGTAAACCGCCGCATCATCTAAAAAGCTTCGCACCAAATTTTTTTGGGGGGGGTTTCTGAAATCCGATCTATGCTTGCTGCGAATATAAATTTTCGAAAAATGGCTTTTTAAATACTGTGTTGAAGCAATCTGACCATTTTTTTAAAATTCAGTATAAAATGTGTTAAAAAAATTTTTTTTAAAACTTCATCTCTCGTCAGTTTTCAACTTTCTGTGCCCGAGAACCATTTTTTTTTAACTTTGCATGGTCTTACCTCATAAATTTACGGTTTATATAAGATTTTTTTTTCCTTTTCTTTTTAGTCTTCTTAAAGTCGGGGGTGCGGCTTGTATGCCAGTGCGGCTAATAAGCGACTCTATGCAGTAATACTAGCTTCCAACTCGCTCCTGCTTTCACTTTGACCTTTGAGCAGCGTCATTGACCATGGGTCTGGCTATGGCACCATTTTCCTCTACCGTTTTCTTATTTCATGACTAGTAGTTTAGTTTTGCTGTCATTTAATCATTTATATGTAGAAAATGATAATTATTTTAAAACAACAAATCAATCTTTGATTTTTTGAACACCACACGAAAAACCGACAAATTCCGAATCAGTTTCTGTTTCGCTTTTCAATAAAAACTGAAAATTCTTTAGTAAATGTGGTTTCCTGTGTGGATGAACCCTGCAACGGTCCTAAACACATAACCATACTCTCGTCCATTGTTAACAATTCTTTTTATTCAGGTGTACCAGGTTCATTACGAAGGACAGTAGACTTTCATTAAGGGGGTAAAGTGCTCTAGTTTTACAGAAATTGCTAGGTTGAATGATTAATTAATTTGCTAAACATGACAAAAATTGGGCGCGAAGAACCAAATTTGAGGAAACAGTTTACTGTGTGGGACTAGATAACCAAGTTTCATACTTCGTTCCCATCTTCAAGCATGGTTGGCATGCTTTCGTGTATAGGAAAGTACTAATTATGGTTTTATGGTACATCTAACCGCAGTCCTACTTAGTTTCAATTCAGGCTACTACTTTCTCAGTGCAGTATTTGATAATGTGGGCTAAGTCGGGGAGCAGCCTGCCTGTGCAATTGGTTTGAATGAAGATAAGGGTTTAGTAGAGCCATTTGTAATGCATGGATAGACATCGATATGTTGCTAATAATACATAATTCTATTGCTACGTAAATGTACATTACCTGTAAATTTAACATTGTTATTCACGAATGAATTTATTTCGTAGAGATTAAAAAAGAACCAATCACCTGCCAGCTCCCCGTCCGGAAGTACGCTTCCATACTCCCCTCCTAGCTAGAATGCTCAAAGCATGTAGAAAAGCATCTTTTATTTTTAGCCCTCGTCTGTGTAAGACGTAGGCCCTATGCTTGTTTTCTCTCTGCTGGAAACGAAAGGCATTGTGTTATGTCGACAGGTGTTTCCACCTGGTAACGAAGGCCATCTCAACTGGAAGCGAAAAGTTTTCTGCATTTCCTAAAGGTGCTTCCACCCATAAACGAAAAGCACCTCAATGTATGGAATAAGAGTCCGAAAGCCATGAGAAGATGGACGCGTTGCTGTTTTCCGTGTGATGTAGCTCAAAGGCTGCTTTGCTGTTGGCTACCTTGGACGTACCGTGACTTCTATTGCTGCCCTTCTAATTGCTACACGACTTGGCGTGTGCCTTCATATCTGACGTGCCTGAAGCATTCTTCCTGTGGAGTTTTGGCCACCCCTCTATGATATGTTGACAGGAATTTTCTGATTTCAACGCTAGTATCAATTTGGTCTAGTGGACGCTGCCTACTGGTTTCGGCACACGCAAGACTTTATTGCCAGTATGAACCGTTGTGTTCGACCGGCTCTACGAACTCGAGACATCCACCTGGAACGAGGAATGGTCATCCTCGTATCCAACCGACCAACCATGATTGCGTGCAATTTTCCTGCTGGCGATTACAACATATCGCATCTGATCAACATGCTCTTTTGTCGACAAGTGGCGACCATACTTCTCATCTGTTGCTGATTCATCTTTTCGCATTTGGTTGGACAACGGATTGTCCTCACCCCGTCAAGGATGCTTTCAAAGCCACTGAGCTCATTGAAGCTAGCTTCATTTGCATACCAGAAGTTGAAGGTCACTGCCTGCTGTCGTCGGAGGATGGCGCCACTCGTCCACAGCACCTCGCCAGACTGGCCCTAACCATCGCACCGCTCGTAGGAAGAGGCTGAGGGAACGCATTAATAACATAACGACGACGCCAAGCCCATTCACGGGAGGTCGCAAGTTCCTTCCCACCGACATCTTTCTACAAGCAACGGAAGCCGTTCTCAGTATTGGGACGATCTTTTGTGAGCAAGTGCTACACGTCGCCGAAAAGCAACATACAGGAAACGAAAGCAAAACCGAAAAGAGCGACGTGAAAGGAAAATCGAAAGTTGTCACATCGGAATTGAAAGTGAAACTGAAAGACTGCTACTGGTAATGGAGTAGCGAAAGGGAGAAAAGAACAGGAACACCGTTCTTTCTACCATAAGGACGAACTGGAAACGAAAAGAACCGAAAAGACAAGTAAAAACGATCCGAAAATGACTCCGCATGCTGTACTCGCCAATTGGTCGACTATGTTGTCATCACGTCAAAGCTCGCAATCGCATCAACATCGATTTTGGTGATGCTTCCCTTACTCGTGGTAGCGAAGACCATTCTGGCATTCCTATTCCTGAACTTTAGAAGACCATTGAAATTGATCCTGACAGCTTCTTTTTCAAGCCTACAATTTGACAATCTCCCTTCACAAATTTGGGGCTTATGTACTGGCTTTAGCATCGGTCTTTGAGACCATGCTTCCCTGAAGAGATCTGTCGTAGCTCAATCAACGTAATTTTTCACGACTTTGCTGCACATGTGACATGGGCGATCCACTTGAACTGGAGATAATATCCCCCCTCCTCGCCCTGGGTAGGAAAATTGATTCTTTAAGCCATTAGGTGACGGCTCTGCCATTCCTAAAAAGTTAAGATTTTTGCCCGAACTGCTGAAGTGAATTGGATTTTGAAACCACGTCTCGGCAGGATCTCAAGCAGATATCCTTAATTGTGCTGCCAACACTCTTTTAGTAGCCGTATGGAGTAAAAGACCAAAGTGAAGCCTAGCGCCTAAACCCTTTGCAGAACACAAGCAATCTGGAATTCGAATGCCCGAAGCTGGTTCTTCTTCAGATGTCACCCAGAAGAATTTTTAAAAAAGAACATGTCTCAGGATTTTGGAAAGACTTCCATGCACACAGCAGTTCTTTCTAAAACATTTAAGAACTAAAGAATGGAGAAAGCAACCAGGGCTTTGGTAGCCAGTGGATAGATGACGTCAACTTCAATTTCATACGTGAAAGGGACCGACACCTAGGTGTATTACGATCATTCGGTACAGCAGTTGGCAATTCAGTGTTGCTAATTGACTAAATAAAACGTAGGTATTTAATGAAAAACGGAATTTTTTTTTTGGGGGGGGGGAGTCAGGCCTAAACGTGGAAGAAAATGTTGAACAAATAGTCGACTTGTCGAAATTTTTTTGGCGAATGTTCGAATATGCTTTTCCCTATTTCGTCCGAGCCCTAGTGATCACGACTCCATCCCATTCCTGTGGTTTTCTTCTCATCCGAAAACTGAAGCAAGTTGCAGCACAATGAAGCAGAACACTGTGTAGGGCACCATACTGGATCATAAAACGCAGCAGCACTAAGTTACAACTGCATTGGAAGAAATATCAAGTGAAAGCAAGTCTTTGACAAAGTAAGACAAGGAGAGTGTAAGCATTGGCATAATGCGGTGTAAGACCGAGGAATCGTCAACAGAGTAAAGAATTGAGAAGTGAAGTAGGGAAGTACTTGGTACCCGGTAATTACCCGGTACACTACCTACCCGGCCACTTTTGGGGGTACCCGGAACCCGGCCGGGTAACTGAAAATTCCAGGTACCCGGTGCCAGGACATAAAGCCCTTATTTAGCGAAGGGGTTGCCGATGAGAAAGCTTAAAGTAAGACTGTTTTCTTTGTCCTCTCTCTCTACTTCACCTCCCTCCCCTATCTCTTTGCTAATGAACTCGCCCGTCGTTGCTAGGCAACGGAAGTTTGTGTGCCGTTTCATCCCCCCTACCTCTGCCAACAGAAGAGTGGACCAGCTACGCGAACGTATTCAAAGCGTTCGCTATACAAGATTCCTTCACAGATCATCAAATTTATTGTTTCTGCATCATAATCTTTCGTTACTTAATTTTTCATGCTAACCTAAGTGAAGCCAAACTATTACAATCATATTGTTATGATTCATGTGAACCAAAATTGCAGCACAACTGCCCTCATATCGCTCCCAACTCCCCGGCCCACCACGCCACCATGCGGCCGTATGGGATCAAGCTTATCCAACTTACGACCGACACAAGCGTTCACAAGATAGCTCTCTCCACATCCTCGTTTTTATATAATAAAAAATAAATAAAAAATAGACAGAAGAAAAGAACCACCTTCTTGTCCTCATTGACTCACATCCGAACGGAATTACCACAACAATGGGACCACACAGGAATTGAATGATCAACGCAGAAACTCTTACATTTAAGGCAAACCCCACAGAGTCAACCCACGTCAAGGTCTTCCAAACGAAGTGATTCACACACAAGCATTTTGAGGGAATCCATCGACCTGCCTCACACAACCAGACGAAAAGGTCGAAAAGAAAATAGACTACACCGACTGGAACCCGTTGTCCCAGCCTTTACAGTAGTCGATCCCCCTTAAGCACTCAGAACGAAGCAGAAGGAAGCCAATCCATGAAGGAAGTAAGACCCATCCAGTTGGAAGCAAGACCCTCACACAACAGTCCTTTTCAGGACAACCCTTCCCTACGAAAGAGATCCACGTTCCTGTTTCTCGACTATTGTTCTGAATAAAGTGCAAATTTTTCTCTTCCAGATAAAGAATTTTTTGGGGAAAGCGTACTTGCATCCCGAGGCGCCCGTCCAGGCGGTGCCCGCCACCTGTCTTTGACGAGGTCTCCTGATAATGCAAAATTATCAGGTTAATATGTTTTGGCAATAAAGAAAGGACCTTTTGCCGGCCCCCAGCCTGGCCGGCTAAAAATGGTTTGCCTAAAACATACTTAACCTTACTCCTGCCTTGCCTCCCTCTCGAGTCACCGCCTGACACATTGAGAGTAAAATGAATGCCGAAAGCGTCCACTCTCTCACTTTTATAAGGGAGGACTGTGCCGCGCATGCGCGGTGGGATATGCAAGCAGGCGTCCAGGGGAACATCACATTCGAGGAATGTAATGCAAAATTATCAGGTTACGTGTATTTTAGGCAAAAAGAAAACATTTTTAGCCGGACAGACTAGGGGCCGGCAAAATGTCCTTTTTAATTCTTGATCATCTCCCACCCCGAGCATTTCCTGTAAAATGGCTGGTGTTGGTAGGTAGACATTTGGCCTCTCGTTTTTGTTGTTTTTTAAAACCATATTAATATTATGAACTTAATACTTTTAAATCACTGACATTCGATGGATACCTGGAGTTTGTAAGGAATTGGCACTTAATGTTTTTGCAGTGTGTGTTTTTGCCTGATGACTACCCACATATGAGGGCAGAAATATAGCGTACTTTTTTTTTGTTTGAATGCCTACTTTATGGAGTCTACCCATAATCCGCAACTTTTATTCAATTTTTGAAGCATTCAACCGACCACCCCTCTAGTTAAACACTGCTTCTATTTGCTGCCGAAAATATACTTTACCTGCAGTTTATTAGCATTCCCTCTTCTAATGCAGTTTCCCCAGAGAAGAACCTATAGGCCTAAGTCTTTAGCCAGCTCGTCAGCGTCGTACTCCAGTACACATGTGTGCCGCACTCCTGTTTAGAAGCCACAGAGCTGATCCATTTCCCATCTTTCTTCTTCTCTACTGCCGCGTGCGTGGTTGCTCACCATCTAGCTCGAGAACCTTGCCTTCAGGCATCTTCGCTTGGACCCTTCAGACTTGACACTCTTCTGTGTTCTTCGTGGCACTTGGAACTACTGTTCCTGCCCACCATTAGCAAGTCTCACCCTTCAACCATGGGTAACCCTTCGGATTCCGGCAAAGCTCTCCCAAAATTTGGCGAACCTTCGCCGCCTCCTTCGGAATAGACTTCATCAGCCATCCTTCGTTCAGCTCCAAATGACTGTCAGGATGTAGTATCAGAAACCCACCCCTGCTTAGATCCAGGGTCTCCTTCTACAGGAATGGTGTCCCTTTGTCCCACCGTTTGTTAACCATCAATGAAGAGCCCTTGCCATCACACGCCAGTCCTGTCTCTGGCTGTACCAAGCCGAAACTTTGGTTTTCACTTTATCCGAAAATCCTCACCTTTATTTTAGCTTATCGTGAGATACATGCTCATTCAATGCTCACAGTTTAACCGAGTTTCGTGCTACCCACAGTCTGCCCCCAGGCACTATCGTGTGAGCGATCCCAGCGCTATTCGGCTGTTCGTCACTTTTTTCGTGGGCAGGCACGCGAACGGACGTGCCTCTTGATTGCTCAATTAGTTTACTTGTGTCTTTGTGCAAGGCCGTTATTTCGTAGGATGGGTAAACCAGTGCTTTACGGCACTTGCAGACATCGGCTCACCCCTGGAGATCGACATCCTGAATGCAGAAGATGCCGTGGTTGTGATTTTACCGAGAATCCGTGTGAAATCTGTCATTCGCACACGGCCGACGAAATCAAGGGTTTTCGCCGTTCTTGGAGGAAGTCGGACCAGACGGAAGCTCGCAGACGAAAGATAATGGAAGACGGGGGCAAATCTGGCTCCCTCGACAACAGATTATTGCGGGAAGGCCTAGACGAAGACGACTTCTTACCCGCTAGAGTGATGAATCGGAAATTCAGCGGCAGCGGTTCGGCCGCTTCGACACCGTCTATCACGTCGTCGGTCGTCCTCGGATCGGACGCCCAATCGGTTTGCACGTTAAATGCTATTAAAGAAATGCAGACCACGATGAAATCCATGTTCGAAGGGATGACTGAACGCATTGCTGGATCTGAGTCGCGGATTGCTGCCAACATCGAAGAAAAGTTTGAAGCAAGACTCGCGCCATTGGAACGGCTTCTCGTGGAGGACCCCAGTCGCCTTCGGCCATCGGCCCCGGGCGGCGGCGCGATCGCTGCCGCCTGCGCGGCCGGGAACAGGGCGCGTGTGTCGCCGGTGCTTGACGCCGTCACCCCATCGGATTTTCTGTCAGGACTGCCGGATTTTGGGGGAAGTCTGCTACCGCTACCTTTTCCACAACTGGAAGATGACTTTTTTGCACCGCTTAGGAAAGTGGCTTATGCTGCAGCTAGCGAATCCCAGGCAGCAGGCTTCAGGAATACCAGAGGAATTCCAGCTTCGTCGGGAGACTTTGGCAAACACAAGGCGCATCTCCTCGAACAGATGGGACACCAGTCACCAGGAGACCAGCAGTCGCCAAGAGCACGCCAGTTGCCAGAAGTTCGGCGGTCACCTACGAGGCATCGACCATCGGACGGGTGTCAGTCGCCTGGGGTCCGTCAGTCTCCAGGAGGGCACCAGTCTCCAAGAGGACGTCAGTCTCCAGGAGGGCGTCAGTCTCCAGGAGGGCGTCAGTCTCC